>AWOL01S0139845.1:0-13841 GCA_000715115.1 Nicotiana otophora
AATTAGGAAAGCCACCCTAATGTCAACGGGTCATGCACCCAATGAAATGACTTATGTGGAAAGCCAAACATACTTGACAAGACACTTAAAGATCTAAAGCGAACACTTACCCAAAGATCTTTATTTTACCCACCTTAGAAAATGGAAATCAACCAAAATATCCCTGAAATCAGCATGGTAATGGGAGCACCATATAAGTTGAAAAAGTGGTGGAAGAATATTCATCGGGAACACGGAGATGAGGTTCGGATGCACCTAGGGGCATTAACCGCATTGCTGAACATACAAGCATATAACATGCTCACTCACCTGTTGATAGAATTTTGGGATTCGGCTAAGGTGGTGTTCACATTTGCCAACCGTGAGTTAGTATCGACACTGGAAGAAGTCACAAGTTTCACGGAGCTGCAGCTCAATGGAAGAAAGCCAATATTACCAGTTACTATGCCTGATTACCAGTTCTTGGATGCCTTGGGCCTTGCCAACAGTAGGAGTCTCAAGAGTATCGAGGACGGATGGGTGAGCCTCGACCAGCTGTTCGACAGGTTTGGGTACCGTGAAAGCTACGAATGGTATTCATGGGAGTTTCAATGTGACTAGGAGACATGGGAGAGTCTCAGGCCTATCACTTTCTCAATGGAACTATTGGGACTATTGGTCTTCCCGCAGTGAAGGGATCGTATCAACATCAACTTGTTACCAGTGGTTCTGGCGACCTTCTGGGGAAATCTTCAAGCTACTTTGGTGCCGATGGTGTTGGCTGAGATACTGAGAGCTTTGTCTGCATGTGCACGAGGGTATGATTTCTTTAAAGGTTGTAACTTGCTGCTTCAGATATGGGCTACTGAACATTTCTTCCAGCGTGAGGCCACCATCGATTACTTCGTGGGCGTTAGTAATATGATCCACAGCCACAATGAAAGAATTAGAAATTGGGTCTCCCCACATGGGCAATAAGAGTAGAGGGAAACACTGACCAATCTGACTAGAGAATGGATCAACATGAAGCTATCCTGGTTAGGTAGAAGGTCAGTCTTGAGGACTCCTCAGAAATACTTCATTGAGTTGATCGGACTGGAAGATATTCAACCATACTCACCCCTGCGGGTCCGCAGACAATTTGGGATGATCCATGATGTGCCTCTATAGACAAGTACATCGTTATACGAGGATGAGTACAACAGGCATATTCCAGTTCCCACCATAAGAAGGCTACAAGAAGAGTGGAACAACCTGGTCACAATTCCTATGGGTCAAAACTCGTGGTGTACTCCTGAATATTACGTGTGGATTAATGAGGAAGAAGAGCTGGCCCAGCCAAGCAGAGAGGGTATAGCCTGGTTAGAGGACGCGGTGGGTGCTTTGCAGATTTACCATGAGATCTCTCCACATTACCTGGTGACCACTTCAATGCACCGTCAGGTGGTCCCAGGATCCATTGACCACATGTTGCCACCTGCTGAAGACGATGACCGGGTAGTGGAATGCATCTAGATAAAGTCAAGCGCTGAGCCAGAACAAGATCCGGAGGAGGATTCTGAATTCAACGATGATGAGGAGTTTGATGAAGACCCAGAGGAGGATCTGGAAGAGGAGCCAGAGGAAGAGAATGATATGGGAAATGACTCAGGGGATGGTTATTAGAGTTGGTTGATTTCACTTCTTTCCCACTTTGTACATTTATACCCAGTTGTCTCTTTATCTTCCAAAAGGGTATATTGTCCAAGCTCATGCAGTTCTATAAAACAGTGATGTAATTTTTGTTCCCACTTGTATCAGTCCAAACTATCAATGAAAACAAATTGCTTCGGATCTAAATGTGTCAATTCTAAATGTTAGTCAAATGTCTATGAATTAGGCCTACCTCCGGCAATGAGAGGTCCATGCGAATTCTAGGAAACGCACTAGCTGTAATGCACAAATTATTTGCTTTGTGTGATTTTCTGCTTATATAAATGAAGAAACTAACTCTTGTCCCTTTTCTTTTCTTTCTTCTTATTTTTCCGTCGCTTTATTATTATTATCCCAAAATAAAAGAAAGTTGGTTTATGTCGACCAAAACTGGCAGAACCACCATACAATCTAAGGTTAAAGGGAAAGATATCAGTCACAGAAGGTCCAACTGAACATGCTCTGGTCATAGCCGACAACCCAGGGCGATAGGGGGAAAACGACAACACCAGGAATGATCAACACGTGGCCAGGATGGCCCAGAAAATGGAGTCTCTAAGGGAGGAGGTACATCATATCAGGGAACTAACGCACCTGGCCGTGACAACACTTCTTCAACCACCTCGATTCCTTTCTTTGGATACTCCCTGACCACTTTCCTTCCACATCACGCCAAAACAACAACACCCAACTTCAGCTCCTACCACTCAAGTGATACCTCCAGTAACCCCCGCCAACCTACCAAATCCCCCTATTCACACTCGCTATGTACCACAATACACTCAGACATCACAAAACCCACCTATTACCACTAATGCAACTACCCCTCCTCATGACGGGGTCACTTTTACTACCAACCAGCACATACTTGTGGCACATGCCGCCACCCATGAGCGGTACGTCCCCCTGTATAGGCCATTTCTGAACCTATCTTTACAGAACGTGTCACGGTCAATGTGCCTTATGAGATTGACCAATACGCCGAGATAGAGAGAGTAGCTAGGCATAAGGAAGAAGAGTCAGTATCTAAGCAATTACAAATGTTGAGAAGGCAAATGAAAAGTCTCCAAGTTTCCCGAGGAAGTGAAAGTTTGGACTACGATAATCTGTGTATTCATCCAGATGTGGATCTACCAGAAGGATACAAACCCCCAAAGTTTGATATCTTCAATGGGACGGAGGACCCTCATGCACATTTAAGGGCATATTGTGACAAGTTAGTCGGAGTGGGGAGGAACGAGAAGCTAAGGATGAAGTTATATACAAGAAGTTTGACGGGAGAAGCACTCACCTGGTATACTCGACAGGATCCACGGAATTGGAGAACTTGGAAATATATGGCTGAGGACTTCATGAATCATTTTTGATTTAACAAAGAGATCACTCTTGATCAGTTCGTACTAGTGAATCTGCAGAAAAAACCATCCTAGTCATTCCAATGAGTATGCACGTCGGTGGTGGTCCAAGGCTGCCAGGGCGCAACCTCCGCTGGACGATAGTTAACTAACCAAGTATTTCATCAAAGCTTAGGAAGGAATATACTTTGAAAAGATGATGGGAATAATGGGACAAAAATTCCCCGAGTTGGTCAAGATGGGAGATTTCTTAGAAGAGGGCATAAAATCTGGTAAAGTACAATCCAGGGCAGCATTGCAAGCGGCCAGCAAGGCCATCCAATCAGGGTCAATCAGTAGCGGAAAGAAGAAGAAAGAGGAGGTCTCGGCAGTCGTCCCTTACTACCAACCCAACCCGCATCACGGAAGCACCTCTTATTCCCCAAACAACCATTCACCACCACGCACTTACGCTCCAGTATATAATACCTAGCCATATTACCACCTTCAACCATAATACAACCCTCCTCGAGCCAACAATAATCAAAACCCACAACGACCATATGCTCCTGTCCAAACCACTACTCATCAAAACCAACATGTTTATGCACCACGCCCTTGTCCCAACTTTGAAGAGAGAGGTCCTAGAATTTATACCTTGATTGCCCAGCCCTTGGACCAATTGTTCGAGAGATTGAGAAGAGCAGGATTGATACACCCAATTGAAGGAAGGGTTCCTGAACATCCCTCCAAGTATTTTGATGCCACTAAAAGATGCGTGTACCATTCCAATGTACTTGGGCATGATACTAAAGATTATTTTAAGCTGAAAAATGAAATTGAAACCCTGATCAAGAGTGAAGCCATTCAGTGCACTCCGGCATCGCCCAATGCGAATCGCAATCCGCTGGAAATTAGAACGATTGTTACTATAGGAAATGCAGAAGCCTCCAGGATTCCTCCCCAAAAGGCTCCAATTATTACAATACAACTGAGATCTACAATGACGGTTCAGACTTATTCGTAGTAGCCTTCCGCTGCTATAGGAGATGAAGAAAGTCGGGAATATAAAATTGTCCCATGAACGTACCAACAAAAGGGAAAGGCCAAAATGACAGACTCTGATGCAACCCATGGTATGACGAGGTCCGGGAGATGCTACACTCCTAAAGACGTCAATGGAGAAAACCTGAGGAGAGAACAAATTCCAAGGAGGAACGTAACATACCCTGAAGCTGCCGAGTATCGGAAAAGAATGTCAAGCAAAGAGTATTTTGTGGAAGAGCAGTTGAAGAAAACTCCAGTACAGATATCAATCATGGATATATTAATGAGTTCCAACAGTCATAAGGATGCCCTATTGAAAGTACTAAGTGGGTTAAGTGTACCAAGTAACACCACTAGCGAGGTGCTGGCCGCGACAATTGGGAAAATGGTCAAAGCAAACATGATCACCTTTAGAAGAGACGAACTTCGTGTCGAAGGCGCAAGTCACAACAGGGCTCTTCACATCACTGACAAATGCGGGGACAAAGTGGTGTCCCTGGTGATGGTCGATGGAGGGTCAGGTATCAATATTTGTCTGCTCTCCATCCTACAAGAGTTAGGAATTCATTTGAGGGAAGTCAAAGAAAGCTACGTAAATGTGAGAGCCTTTAATGTTTCGCAAAAGGATGTTATTGAAGAATGCTATGAAGGACTAACATCAAGACACCGACTATCAGGAATGCCGAACCAGGGGAAGAGCTGCGGAAGTGGACCGCCAGTCCATCTTTGGTTCAATGGGAGTTTTAGTAGTATGGAATTGTAAAAGTTTTCTTTTGAAAAGTGCACAGTCAATTGAGGCATGTACCGTGTCTATATTGTTTTTGTCATTTGCCTCTTGTGAACGCTTAAGACGTTCCCCTTTTGATGAAATAAAAGAATCATTTATCAAATATTGCAACATTTTTTACCGCTTTATTTATACTTAGCTTTTATTTTTCAGTAATCAAACTGCTAAAAACCCGCGTTCCACGATTATGACATCTAATGAAACCGCTGAGCGCAATGACTTAGATTACGAGGAGTATGATGAGAGCATGATGCCCGACAATCTCCCGCAGAAGATCGAGCAGTTGGAGAGTCAGAAAAATCCTAACCTTAAAGAAACAAAAGTGGTCAATCTTGTAGGCGAAGAAGATGTAAAAGAAACCAGGATCATCATCCACCTAGAAGCCGAGTAGAAGAAAAACCTGATTGAGCTCCTCCGACAGTACATATGATAACATGCAGGGATTAAGTACTAACATCGTCTCGCATCGACTGCCCACCGATCCTACCAGACCGCCGGTCAAGCAGAAACCCAAAAAATTCAAACCCGATTTAAGTCTAAGGATAAAGGAAGAAGTGACCAAACAGATAGAAGAAAATGTGGTAAGGTCACCAACTATCCAAGCTGGTTGGCAAACATTGTCCCAGTACCCATAAATGATTGAAAGATCAAAATATGTGTGGACTTTCAAGATCTCAAAAAAGCTAGTCCAAAAGACTATTTCATTTTGCCAAATATCCACATCCTCATCAACAATTGCGCGAAGCACAAACTGCAGTCGTTTGTAGATTGTTCCGCTAAGTACCATCAAATCTTGATGCACGAGGAAGATGTAAAGAAGACGACTTTCACCACCCCTTGGGGAGCCTACTGTTATAGAGTTATGCCGTTAGGTTTTAAGAACGCCGGTGCAACCTACATGAGGGCCATGACAACCCTCTTTCTTGATATGATTCATAAGGAGATTGAAGTGTATGTGCATGACGTCATCATAAAGTCTAGAAAGATTTCCGAGCACTTGGACGACTTGAGGAAACTTTTTGAACGCATGCGAAGGTACAATATGAAGTTAAACCCAGCAAAGTGTGTGTTCGGAGTCCCCGCTGGAAAACTGTTGGGCTTCATTGTAAGCAGGAAGGGAATAGAATTGGACACATCAAAAATTAAGGCTATTCAGGAGTTACCGCCACCGAAGAGCAAACAATAAGTCATGAGTTTCCTGAGCAGATTGAATTACATCAGTCGCTTTATAGCCTAGTCCATGATAATCTGTGAACCCATTTTCAAACCGTTGAAGAAAGATGCCGCCACAAAATGGACAGAAGAGTGCCAAAAAGCATTCGACAAAATCAAGGAGTATCTCTCAAACTCACTAGTGCTGGTTCCCCCCGAACCAAGGAAGCCATTGTTACTCTATTTGTCAGTCTTGGATAATGCCTTCGGCACTGTGTTGTGGCAGCATGACGAAACTGGGAGAAATGAGCAAGCCATCCACTACTTGAGTAAGAAGTACACCCCATGCATGGCCACGTATACCCTGATAGAACGCACTTGTTATGCTTTGACTTGGATTGCTCAGAAACTAAGGCATTGCATGTCAGCATACACCACGCATCTGATATTTCATCTCGACCCGCTTAAGTACATTATCCAGAAGCGAATGCCTACCGGAAGCTAGCTAAATTGAAAATTATCCTCAGCGAATTTGACATTGTGTACATAACTTAGAAGGCTATCAAAGGATAAGAATTAGCCGATCACCTGACCAAGAATCCGGTGGATGGGGATTACGAACCGCTTACCATATATTTCCCCGATGAAGAAGTACTATTTGCTGGAGAAGATATTGCAGAATCATACCCTGGGTAGAGAATGGTTTTCGATGGAGCAACAATTTCAAAGGAGTCGGAATTGGGGCAGTCCTGATTTCGGAATCTGGACAACATTATCCAGCATTACCAAAGATAAGATTCCCTTGCACCAGTAATATGGTTGAGTACGAAGCGTGCATCATGGGGATCAGAATGGCAGTCGACATCAACATTAAAGAACTTTTGGTCGTAGGAGATTTCGATCTGTTGATACACTAAGTCCAAAGGGAATGGTCATCCATAAATGTTAAGATACTTCTGTACCTACACTGTGTGAAAGAGATGTGCAAGAAGTTCACAAAGATTGAGTTCAAGCATGTCCCTAGGATTCAAAACGAGTTCGCCAACGCCCTCTCAATCCTATCATCAATGATTCAATATCCAGACAAGAACTACATCGACCCTATCGAGGTAGAGATCAGGGATCAACATGCCTATTGCTTCCATGTAGATGAAGAACAAGATGGTAAACCATGGTATCACGAGATTCCTTGCAATCAGAGAATACCTGGAGAATGCAACTTGTGGTCAAAAGCGAGCTCTCACGAGGCTGGCAAACCACTTTTCCTCAACGGGGAAGTCCTGTACAGGAGGACCCCAGATTTAGGTTTGTTGAGATGTGTAGATGCCACTGAGGCAACCAGACTAGTGGAGGAAATACATGCAGGAACGTGTGGACCCCACATGAATAGGTTCACATTAGCCAAGAAGATCTTGAGAGCTGGATACTTTTGGATGACTATGGAAAGCGAGTATCCGCTACATGCAAAAGTGTCACCAGTGCCAGATTCATGGGGATTTCATCCGGTTTCCACCAAATGAGTTAAATGTAATGGGTTCACCTTGGCCGTTCATTGCTTGGGGCATGGATGTGATTGGGCCCATAGAGCCCGCAACATCAAACGGACATCACCTCATTTTGGTAGCTATCGACTATTTCACCAAATGGGTTGAGGCATTTACTTACAAGGCCGTCACAAAGAAGGTAGTGGCAGATTTTGTCTGAAACAAGATCGTCTGCAGATTTAGGACACCGGAGTCTATCATCACTGACAATGCCGCTAACCTCAACAACTACCTCATGAGAGAAAACTGTGAGAAATTCAGAATCTTCCACTGCAATTCCACAGTCTAAAGGCCACACATGAATAGGGCAATCGAGGCAGCCAAAAAGAATATCAAGAGTATTCTACGAAAGATAGTGGACAATCACAGGCAGTGGCATGAGAAACTACCTTTCGCTTTACTGGGTTATCGGACTACCATGATAATATCCACCGGGGTAACACCGTACATGTTGGTATACGGCAGTGAAGCTGTGATACCCGTAGAGTTCGAGATACCGTCTTTAAGAGTCATTCAAGAGGCAAAATTGGACGACGCAAAGTGGATACGGGTCATGCAGGAACAACTCATACTTATTGATGAAAAAGGAACGGATGCAGTATGTCAAGGTCAGCTATATCAGAACAGGATGGCTAGCGCATTTAACAAGAAAGTGAAGCCTCGCCAATTCACACCGGGGCAGCTGGCTTTGAAGAAAATCTTTCCCCATCAAGAAGAAGCCAAAGAAAAGTTCGCACCAAACTGGCAAAGTCCTTACGTGGTTCACCGAGAATTGTTGGGTGGAGCTTTAATCTTGGCAGAAATGGATAGAAGAGTCAACACGAAGCCTATCAACTCATACGTGATCAAGAGATACTATGTGTGAAGACAAATAGAGTTAGGTTGTAATGTAACAGAACTATGTTCAACCTAACTTCCCACATAGGGATACGTAGGCAACCCACATAGGGCTGGGTTTCTCTCCCCCTTTCTCTTGTAATAGAAAAACCAAATATCACTTTTGTATGTCTCTCAAGAACTAAGACGACTTGATTTCCTCAGAAAGGAATACGTAGGCAATCCTCATCGGATTCCGTCATCTTTTGTAATTGAACTACATTCTGGCCTGATTCCATTTGGATATGTAGGTTGTCCGAGTTAGACTCGGCCATTTTCATTCTTAATCTCATCATTTCGAATCTATTGTAACCGAACTACATCTTGACCTGATTCGATTTGGATTCGTAGGCTTCCTAAGTCAGGCTTGGTCATTTTCATCATATTTCATCATAATCCACGAACTACATTCAGACCTGATTCTGTTTTGGATACGTAGACATCCTGTAAAGGTTCGGTCATAACCTTAGGAAAGCCTTGTAATGCATTAGTTCAAATTAGGATGCAATCGCGACACCAAGCAGCCATATTGTTAGAAACATCACGAAGGATCGACAACAACGGGACAAAGTTTCAGGAGGACATGCTAGCGTGTAGAGAACCCTTCGTAACATGACATAATTCGGAACGACGGCATTTGCCTTAAAAACAAAATATTTTCAAAATATTTTCTAAAACAAAACATATATACCATAATTTGTTCCATCTACCAAACCTCACGTCATAATCATGTCCAAGGCTGGGGCAAACCAATATTGTTGTCGACACAAACCAACTCCCCCCTCCCCCATTATGAAGTGTTTTTTTAGTACAGGGTCGACAGGGAGTAAGGAAGCACTAGGACCACACTGGGGCAAATGACGGACTCACCACTTGCCTAAGATTATCTCTTTTCCTTTTTCTCTTAGAATTTTCTAGTATAGCTAAAGCTAACTTTTGAATCCTTTACAGGTACCTTGGAATCAGACAACTGATACGGAAAAACCTGTACATAGCAAATCGCCTGCTCAACTAATAGGAGCATCTTGTAAAAAATGAGTCGTCGATATCACCGATTAAAGTCCTGTACATAGTAAACTGTCTGCTCAACTACTCGGAGCATCCTGTACAAATCAAATATCGACTTCACCGGTTGAAGTCCTATATATAGCAAACCGATTGAAGTCCTGTATATAGCAAACCATCAGCTCAATAAATCGGAGTGCACTGTACAAATCAAACGTCGACTTCGCCAATCGGAGCCTTGTATATAGCAAACAACAAACCTCCAACAAAGCAATTTGCATCCCCGCTCCGTCGCAACAGATACCAGAATAGACAATCGCAAACCTCGTCACCAATGTTCTGCCAATCGATGGCCGCCACTTAGTTTCGCAGTCAAGAGTATCTCTTGGCCATGCTTTCATTTCATTTACTATTATTTTGAATGTTTTAATGTTTTTCTCATGCAGGTTCAGGCATGATTAAAGTTTAGCCAATCATAAGTGGAGGTTACTTTAAATTTTTTAGTGCAAAGCTCTCCCAACAAGCGAAGACGTACTTTACAAATCAAGCTCTCCCAACAAGCATAGACATTTATCAGTGCAAAGCTCTCCCAACGAACGGAGACGCTCTTTACAAATCAAGCTCTCCCGACAAGCGGAGACATTTCTCAGTACAAATCTCTCCCAATAAGCGGAGACAATTTTCAAATACTCCGATAGCTATGGAACAGTACACAGCTCGGCTAACAAATCGAGTCAAGATCAAGTATCCCATCATCCCGATCCCAAATAACGGCTCGCCAACAGCCAGCCAGGCATCATATATTGGTATGCATATATTTTATTTATTTTATAGGAACAAACACTGCAACGTAAAAAATTTTCTTAGTAGCAGACCAACTACAATGCTTTGGGGACATCCAACCCTTTAGTGGGCCTAAGATCCAAGCTCAAGACGATCAGTGAAACTAAAAAATTTCAAATCCTTCAAATTAAGCCGCAAAATTCAAGCTATCATGAGTGCCCAATCTTCTGTCTCACCGTATCGTCATAAGACGATACTGGGGCAATTCCTGCGAGTGCCGCTTCCTCAAAGTCTTCACTCCAGAACTACATGAGGCCTGATCCTCGTTAAGCCCGAGGTATGTATGCAATTCAAAGCTAGAATTCGCCCCAATATTACCAAATCATCCCAGATTCTCTATTAACTCAATNGCTCATGCAGCTTCAGGCATGATTAAAGTTTAGCCAATCACTCCTAAGCGGAGGTTACTTTATATTTTTCAGTGCAAAGCTCTCCCAACAAGAGAAGACGTACTTTACAAATCAAGCTCTCCCGACAAGCATAGACATTTCGCAGTGCAAAGCTCTCCCAACGAGCGGAGACGCACTTTACAAATCAAGCTCTCCCGACAAGCGGAGACATTTCTCAGTACAAATCTCTCCCAACAAGCGGAGACAATTTTCAAATACTCCGATAGCTATGGAACAGTACACAGCTCGACTAACAAATCGAGTCAAGATCAAGTATCCCATCATCCCGATCCCAAATAACGGCTCGCCGGCAGCCAGCCAGGCACCATATATTGGTATGCATATATGTCATTTATTTTATAGGAACAAACACTGCAACGTAAAAAATTTTCTTAGTAGTAGACCAACTACAATGCTATGGGGACATCCAACCCTTTAGTGTGCCTAAGATCCAAGCTCAAGACGATCAGTGAAACTAAAAAATTTCAAATCCTTCAAATTAAGCCGCAAAATTCAAGCTATCATGAGTGCCCAATCTTCTGCCCAATTCCTGCGAGTGCCGCTTCCTCAAAGTCTTCACTCCAGAACTACATGAGGCCTGATCCTCGTTAAGCCCGAGGTATGTAAGCAATTCAAANCAAAAACTCTTTTATCGTCTCCGGTCAAAGAGGGGCAGCTATTGACGGCTAATTTGGACCCTCCCTTGTAAATTAATTTATTTATACTTAATAATGTATAATAACTATTTTCAAAGTATTTTCTAGCAATAAATATCTATTTTTATAAATTAACCAAGTATTAGTTTTTAAAATTAATCGCGTAGTATTGACATTATGTAATCGCAAATGTATTAACTTTTTTTAAAGATTATTAAAATAATTCTTATATATACATTACATAGGTTCTATAATTAAATTACTCTTTAATTTCTAGTTAATTAGATTATTATGTGAAATACGAAATTAGTGTTACAATTTAGGAAAATAATGTATTTTTATAGCTAATTAATTAAAGTAATTAGTAGTATATATAATAATTATAATTTTACCACATTTATTGAAAAATCATTAAGTTTANTAAAAACCCTTTCATCGTCTCCGGTCAAAGAGGGGCAGCTATTGACGGCTAATTTTGACCCTCCCTTGTAAATTAATTTATTTATACTTAATAATGTATAATAACTATTTTCAAAGTATTTTCTAGGAATAAATATCTATTTTTATAAATTAACCAAGTATTAGTTTTTAAAATTAATCGCGTAGTATTAACATTATGTAATCGCAAATGTATTAACTTTTTTTAAAGATTATTAAAATAATTCTTATATATACATTACATAGGTTCTATAATTAATGATAAATTACTCTTTAATTTCTAGTTAATTAGATTATTATGTGAAATACGAAATTAGTGTTACAATTTAGGAAAATAATGTATTTTTATAGCTAATTAATTAAAGTAATTAGTAGTATATATAATAATTATAATTTTACCACATTTATTGAAAAATCATTAAGTTTATATAAATTAAAATCAAAAGGGAATTAAAAGACAAAGGCTACAATTGCAATTCTCAAATCAAAGACAAAATGGCCATTTTTTAAATTATTCTTGGCCCGATTACTCAAGCCCAAACAGAATTGCACCCAGTCCAAACAGCCCCATCTCTCCACTGTGGCGATCCAAGCTACCATATTTGCACCAATCACGGCACACCACATCACTCTCTAATATCACGCACAAAATAAATACAAGCATTCCTGGCCGTCGATTCACACCATCAACGGACCAGGTTTAATCCATATTTTCTCATTATTTGAAACCACTACAAGATTTTATCTTAACCGTTGGATTACAAGGATCCAACGGTCTCCGTTTTTCCTCATTAAAACCGGTTAAGGCGCTAAATATCAGGACCGTTGATCTAAAAGATCAACGACCCAGATCCCTTCCCCAAACTTTAACCTCAGAGACTGATCGCTATCTCTCGAACCCTAAAACATTTCCCCCTCACCCGGCTGCCCTAGTTTCCCAAAATGCTCTCTACTTTCCTCCTGCCCTAATCCATCAGTCTCCAAAAACTTGCACAAAATTGTGCAAGGTCATCTCAATCAAAGCCTAAAATGCCTATATGTCCCCTACTATCCTCGAATCCTGCTATTCATTCCCATTTCGCCGATAGATTTCAAAAACCAAATCAAACCCTAAGACCCCAAATTGTGTTACTGAGCTCGACTGTTCTTTCCTCTGTGTATTCAAATCCATGACATGCATGGTTGAATTTCTTCAGTACCATCATCATTATTCTTGTCCAGAGGTCAAACGTAGTGACCTCTGGACATTAGGGTTTGTCCATTGGTTCTTTGCCTTCAACGGTCGATTCCTCCTCTCAGGTAAACTCAACACTGTTTTTCCCCTCTGGTTCTTTCTATTCTTACTCAATCTCGCTATCATCAACTACCATGCATCACTCTCCACTACTGATTTGAATTTGTGAAACCCTAGAGCTTTAAATGGGATTACAAAAGGGCCCTTTAATGTTCTCACCAAACACACGAAAACCACACACCTAACACTGAAGAAAAATAGCTACACTATCCTCTAAGAGTAATTCTGATTTTTTGAAACCTAGGGTTTCTTACTGAATCTTGTTCTTTATTTTTGAGTACTATTGCTGCTTCGAGCTTGAAGCTTTGGGGTATTAAGAACTAAGAGAGATCCTCATTTGGTCTGCTGCCCTCAAAAAGATCATTATATTCCTCATTTCTCTCTTTTACTCATTTCCTCTTAATGCTATTAAGGTTCTAGTTATCTTATGAGAATTACAGTAGTTTATTATATTTGTAATTATCATGGGAAAGTTTATGTTCTGATTATGATAGTATATTGTCTGCTTGTGATCATGTTTCATGCCTTTTGAGTCTTTAATTGATGATTAATCAAGTTATTAAGTTATTCTTGATGATTTCTGTTTCTGAGTTATAACGGTCTACATGTTTAAGTTGTAATGTATCTTGAATGATTGTTCATACTTACCTAAACTTCACAACCTTCCATTGAGGATTCTGCAGTGATCTTTGCCTTTACATATTGTTTGCATGTATTCTATTTCTTATAGTTGAGTCAATTCTTTGATAATCCTGAATAAGATGAATCTGAAAGTTCATAAGTTCATATCCTTTAACTTAAGCAT
>AWOL01S0139847.1:0-18314 GCA_000715115.1 Nicotiana otophora
CATTATATGTTCTGAGTCCCTTAGTCGCAATTTGGTACGCTCTGTTAGGTGAGGCACCGAGTGCTGGTCTCGCTCCTAGGTTCGGGGCGTGACAAGAAGTACTCTTCGCCCAAGTTGTTTTGCGTAGCTTAACACTGGTAGAACCTTTTCACATATGGGGATCCAGCTCATAGTTCCGGGTAGAAGTACTCTTCGCTGAGGTTGTTTTACGTAGCTTAACCCAGGTAGAACCTTCTCGTCCAGGGGGATCTAGCTCATAGTTTCCGGGTAGAAGTACTCTTCGCTCTAGATGTTTTACGTAGCTTAACCCAGGTAAAACTTTTTCTCCTTGGGGATCCAACTCATAGTTCTAGGTACAAGTACTCTTCGCTTAGGATGTTTTACGTAGCTTAACCCAGGTAGAACCTTTTCACCTACGGGGATCCAGCTCATAGCTCCTGGTAGAACTACTCTTTGCCCATGCCATTTTTCGTAGCTTAACCCAGGTAGAACCTTTTTGCCTTGGGGGATTCAGCTCATAATTCTGGGTAGAAGTACTCTTCGCTCAGGTTGTTTTACGTAGCTTAACCTAGGTAGAACCTTTTCACCTACGGGGATCCAGCTCATAGTTCCAGGTGGAACTACTTTACGCCAAGGCTACTTTTCGTAGCTTAACCCAGGTAGAACCGTTTCGTTTAGGGGGATTCAGCTCATAATTCCAGGTAGAAGTACTCTTCGCTCAAGTTGTTTTACGTAGCTTAAACCAGGTAGAACCTTCTCGCCTAGGGGGATCTAGCTCATAGTTCTGGGTAGAAATACTGTTCGCTGAGGTTGTTTTACGTAGCAAAACCCAGATAGAACCTTCTCTCCTAGGGGGATCCAGCTCATAATTCTGGGTAGAAGTACTCTTCACCCAGGTTGTTTTACATAGCTTAACATAGGTAGAAGTTTTTTGCCTATGGGGATCCAGCTCATAGTTCCGGGTAGAAGTACTCTTTGCCCAGGCTATTTTTTGTAGCTTAACCCAGGTAGATCGTTTTTGCCTAGGGGAATTCAGCTTATAATTCCGGGTAGAAGTACTCTTCGCTCAGGTTATTTTACGTAGCTTAACCCAGGTAGAACCTTTTCGCCTACGGGGATCCAGCTCATAGTTCCGGGTAGAAGTACTTTTCACCCAGGCTGCTTTTGTAGCTTAACCAAGGTAGAACAGTTTCGCCTAGGGGAATTCAGCTCAAAATTCCAAGTAGTAGTCCTTTTCGCTCAGGTTGTTTTACGTAGCTTAGACCAGGTAGAACCTTCTCGCCTAGGGGGATCTAGCAGATAGTTTGGGTAGAAGTACTCTTTGCTGAGGTTGTTTTACATAGCTTAACCCAGGTAAAACCTTCTCTCCTATGGGGATCCATCTTATAATTCTTGGTAGAAGTACTCTTCGCCCAAGTTGTATTACGTAGCTTAACACAGGTAGAACCTTTTCACTTATGGGGATCCAGCTCATAGTTCCGGGTAGAAGTACTCTTCGCTGAGGTTGTTTTACGTAGCTTAACCCAGGTAGAACCATCTCGTCCAGGGGGATCTAGCTCATAGTTTCCGGGTAGAAGTACTCTTCGCTATGGATGTTTTACGTAGCTTAACCTAGGTAAAACTGTTTCTCCTTGGGGATCCAACTCATAGTTCTAAGTACAATTACTCTTCGCTTAGGATGTTTTACGTAGCTTAACCCAGGTTGAACCTTTTTGTCTACGGGAATCCAGCTCATAGTTCTGGGTAGAAGTACTTTTTGCCAAGGCTGCTTTTTGTAGCTTAACCCAGGTAGAACCATTTTGCCTAGGGGGATTCAGCTCATAATTCCAAGTAGTAGTCCTTTTGGCTCAGGTTGTTTTACGTAGCTTAAACCAGGTAGAACCTTCTCGCCTAAGGGGATCTAGCTCATAGTTGTGGGTAGAAGTACTCTTCGCTGAGGTTGCTTTACGTAGCTTAACCTAGGTAGAACCTTCTCTCCTAGGGGGATCCAGCTCATAATTCTGGGTAGAAGTACTCTTCGCCCAAGTTGTTTTACGTAGTTTAACACAGGTAGAACCTTTTCGCCTATGGGTATCCGGCTCATAGTTTCGGGTAGAAGTACTCTTCGCTGAGGTTGTTTTACGTAGCTTAACCCAGGTAGAACCTTCTCGTCCTGGGGGATCTAGCTCATAGTTTGCGGGTAGAAGTACTCTTCGCTCTGGATGTTTTACGTAGCTTAACCCAGGTAATACTTTTTCTCCTTGGGGATCCAACTCATAGTTCTAGGTACAAGTACTCTTCGCTTAGGATGTTTTACGTAGCTTAACCCACGTAAAACCTTTTCGACTACAGGGATCCAGCTCATAGCTCCGGGTAGAAGTACTTTTCGCCAAGGCTGCTTTTTGTAGCTTAACCCAAGTAGAACCGTTTTTCCTAGGGGGATTCAGCTCATAATTCCAGGTAGAAGTCCTTTTCGCTCAGGTTGTTTTACGTAGCTTAAACCAGGTAGAACCATCTCGCCTAGGGGGATCTAGCTCATAGTTCTGGGTAGAAGAACTCTTTCCTGAGGTTGGTTTACGCAACTTAACCCAGGTAGAACCTTCTCTCCTAGGGGGATCCAGCTCATAAATCTGGGTAGAAGTACTCTTCGCCCAGGTTGTTTTACGTAGCTTAACACAGGTAGAACCTTTTTGCTTATGGTGATCCAGCTCATAGTTCAAGGTGGATGTACTCTTTGCTGAGGTTGTTTTACGTAGCGTAACCCAGGTAGAACCTTCTCGTCTAGGGGGATCTAGCTCATAGTTTCTGGGTAGAAGTACTCTTCGCTCAGGATGTTTTACGTAGCTTAACCCAGTTAGAAGATTTTTGCCTAGGAGGATCCAACTCATAGTTCTAGGTACAAGTACTCTTCGCTTAGGATATTTTTCGTAGCTTAACCCAGTTAGAAGATTTTTGCCTAGGAGGATCCAACTCATAGTTTCTGGGTAGAAGTACTCTTCGCCCACGCTTGTTTTTTGTGGCTTAACCCGATAGAACCATTTCGCCTAGGGAGATCCAACTCATAGTTCTGGGTAGAAGTACTTTTCGCCCAGGCTGCTTTTCGTAGCTTAACCGAGGTAGAACCGTTTCTCCTAGGGGGATGTAGCTCATAATACCAGGTAGAAGTACTCTTCGCTCAGGTTGTTTTACGTAGCTTAAACCCGGTAGAACATTCTCTTCTAGGGGGATCTAGCTCATAGATCTGGGTAGAAGTGCTCTTCCCTGAGGTTGTTTTACATAGCTTAACCCAGGTAGAACCTTCTCTCCTAGGGGGATCTAGCTCATAGTTCTGGGTAGAAGTACTCTTCGCTCAGGTTGTTTTACGTAGCTTAAACCCGGTAGAACATTCTCTTCTAGGGGGATCTAGCTCATAGTTCTGGGTAGAAGTACTCTTCGCCCGAGTTATTTTACATAGCTTACCACGGGTAGAACCGTTTCGCCTATGGGGATCCAGCTCATAGTTCCGAGTAGATGTACTCTTTTCCCAGGCCATTTTTCGTAGCTTAACCTAGGTAGAACCTTTTTGCCTAGGGGGATTCAGCTCAAAATTCCGGGTGGAAGTACTCTTCGCTTAGGTTGTTTTACGTAGCTTAACCCAGGTAGAACCTTCTCTCCTAGGGGGATTCAGCTCATAATTCTGGGTAGAAGTACTTTTCGCCAAGGTGCTTTTCGTAGCTTAACCCAGGTAGAACCGTTTCGCCTACGGAGATTTAGCTCATAATTCCAGGTAGAAGTACTCTTCGCTCAGTTTGTTTTACATAGCTTAAACCAGGTAGAACCTTCTCTCCTAGTGGGATCTAGCTCATAGTTTCGGGTAGAAGTACTCTTCGTTGAGGTTGTTTTACGTAGAAAAACCCAGGTAGAACCTTCTCTCCTAGGGAGATCCAGCTCATAATTCTGGATAGAAGTACTCTTCGCCCAGGTTGTTTTACGTAGCTTAACACAGGTAGAACCTTTTCGCCTATGGGGATCCAGCTCATAGTTCAGGGTAGAAGTACTCTTTGCCCAGGCCATGTTTCGTAGCTTAACCCAGGTAGAACCTTTTTGCCTTGGGGGATTCAGCTCATAATTCTGGGTAGAAGTACTTTTCACCCAGGTTGTTTTACGTAGCAAAACCCAGGTAGAACCTTCTCTCCTAGGGGGATCCAGCTCATAGTTCTGGGTAGAAGTACTTTTCACCCAGGTTGTTTTACGTAGCTTAACACAGGTAGAAGTTTTTCGCCTATGGGGATCCAGCTTATAGTTCCGGGTCGAAGTACTCTTTTCCCAAGCTATGTTTTGTAGCTTAACCCAGGTAGATCCTTTTTGCCTAGGGGAATTCAGCTCATAATTCCGGTTAGAAGTACTCTTCGCTCAGGTTATTTTACGTAGCTTAACCCAGGTAGAACCTTTTCGCCTACGGGGATCCAGTTCATAGTTCCGGGTAGAAGTACTTTTCACCCAGGATGCTTTTTGTAGCTTAACCCAGGTAGAACAGTTTCGCCTAAGAGGATTCAGCTCATAATTCCAAGTAGTAGTCCTTTGCGCTCAGGTTGTTTTACGTAGCTTAGACCAAGTAGAACCTTCTCGCCTAAGGGGATCTAGCTCATAGTTCTGGGTAGAAGTAGTCTTCGCTGAGGTTGTTTTACGTAGCTTAACCCAGGTAGAACCTTCTCTCCTAGGGGGATCTATCTCATAATTCTGGGTAGAAGTACTCTTCGCCCAAGTTGTTGTACGTAGCTTAACACAGGTAGAACCTTTTCGCCTATGGGGATCCAGCTCATAGTTCCGGGTAGAAGTACTCTTCACTGAGGTTGTTTTACATAGCTTAACCCAGGTAGAACCGTCTCGTCCAGGGGGATCTAGCTCATAGTTTCCGGGTAGAAGTACTGTTCGCTCTGGATGTTTTACGTAGCTTAACCCAGGTAAAAGTTTTTCTCCTTGGGGATCCAACTCATAGTTTTAAGTACAAGTACTCTTCGCTTAGGATGTTTTACGTAGCTTAACACGGGTAGAACCTTTTCGCCTACGGGGATCCAGCTCATAGTTCCGGGTGGAAGTACTTTTCGCCAAGGCTGCTTTTTGTTGCTTAACCCAGGTAGAACCATTTTGCCGAGGGGGATTCAGCTCATAATTCCAGGCAGAAGTCCTTTTCGCTCAGGTTGTTTTACATAGCTTAAACCAGGTAGAACCTTCTCGCCTAGAGGGATGTAGCTCATAGTTCTGGGTAGATGTGCTCTTCGCTGAGGTTGTTTTACGTAGCTTAACCCAGGTAGAACCTTCTCTCCTAGGGGGATCCAGCTCATAAATCTGGGTAGAAGTACTCTTCGCCCAGTTTGTTTTACGTAGCTTAACACAGGTAGAACCTTTTCGCCTATGGGGTTCCAGCTCATAGTTCCAGGTAGATGTACTCTTCGCTGAGGTTGTTGTATGTAGCTTAACCCCGGTAGAACCTTCTCGTCTAGGGGGATCTAGCTCATAGTTTCTGGGTAGAAGTACTCTTCGCTCAGGATGTTTTACGTAGCTTAACCCAGGTAAAACATTTTCTTCTTGGGGATCCAACTTATAGTTCTAGGTACATGTACTCTTCGCTTAGGATGTTTTACGTCGCTTAACCCAGGTGGAAGATCTTCGCCCAGGCTTGTTTTTTGTGGCTTAACCCGGTAGAACCATTTCGCCTAGGGAGATCCAACTCATAGTTCTGGGTAGAAGTACTTTTCGCCCAGGCAGCTTTTCGTAGCTTAACCGAGGTAGAACCGTTTTGCCTAGGGGGATTCAGCTCATAATTCAAGGTAGCAGTACTCTTCGCTCATGTTGTTTTACGTAGCTTAACCCAGGTAGAACATTCTCTTCTAGGGGATCTAGCTCATAGATCCGAGTAGAAGTACTCTTTGCTGAGGTTGTTTTACATAGCTTAACCCAGGTAGAACCTTCTCTCCTAGGGCGATCTAGCTCATAATTCTAGGTAGAAGTACTCTTTGCCCATGTTATTTTACATAGCTTAACATAGGTAGAACCTTTTCACCTATGGGGATCCAGCTCATAGTTCCGGGTAGAAGTACTCTTTTCCCAGGCCATTTTTTGTAGCTTAACCTAGGTAGAACCTTTTTGCCTAGGGGTATTCAGCTCATAATTCCGGGTAGAAGTACTCTTTTCCCAGGCCATTTTTTGTAGCTTAACCTAGGTAGAACCTTTTTGCCTAGGGGTATTCAGCTCATAATTCCGGGTAGAAGTACTCTTTGCTCAGGTTGTTTTACGTAGCTTAACCCAGGTAGAACCTTCTCTCCTAGGGGGATTCATCTCATAATTCTGGGTAGAAGTAATTTTTGCTAAGTTAGTTTTCGTAGCTTAACACAGGTAGAACCGTTTCGCCTACGGGGATTCAGCTCATAATTCCAGGTAGAAGTACTCTTCCCTCAGGTTATTTTATGTAGCTTAAACCAGGTAGAACCTTCTCTCCTAGGGGGATCTAGCTCATAGTTCCGGGTAGAAGTACTCTTCGCTGAGGTTGTTTTACGTAGCAAAACACAGGTGGGGGATCCAGCTCATAATTTTGGGTAGAAGTACTCTTCGCCCAGGTTGTTTTACGTAGCTTAACACAGGTAGAACTTTTTCGCCTAGGGAGATCCAACTCATAGTTCTGGGTAGAAGTACTTTTCGCCCAGGCATCTTTTCGTAGCTTAACCGAGGTAGAACCGTTTTGCCTAGGGGGATTCAGCTCATAATTCCAGGTAGAAGTACTCTTCGCTTAGGTTTTTTTACGTAGCTTAAACCAGGTAGAACATTCTCTTCTAAGGGGATCTAGCTCATAGATCCTGGTAGAATTACTTTTCGCTGAGGTTGTTTTACATAGCTTAACCCAGGTAGACCCTTCTCTCCTAGGGGGATCTAGCTCATAATTCTGGGTAGAAGTACTCTTCGCCCATGTTATTTTACATAGCTTAACACGGGTAGAACCTTTTCGCCTATGGGGATCCAGCTCATAGTTCCGGGTAGAAGTACTCTTTTCCCAGGACATTTTTCGTAGCTTAACCTAGGTAGAACCTTTTTGCCTAGGGGTATTCAGCTCATAATTCCGGGTAAAAGTAATTTTCGCTCAGGTTGTTTTACGTAGCTTAACCCAGGTAGAACCTTCTCTTCTAGGGGGATTCAGCTCATAATTCTGGGTAGAAGTACTTTTTGCCAAGTTAATTTTCGTAGCTTAACCCAGGTAGAACCGTTTCGCCTACGGGGATTCAGCACATAATTCCAAGTAGAAGTACTCTTCCCTCAGGTTGTTTTATGTAGCTTAAAGCAGGTAGAACTTTGACTCCTAGGGGGATCTAGCTCATAGTTCCGGGTAGAAGTACTCTTCGCTGAGGTTGTTTTACTTAGCAAAACCCAGGTAGAACATTTTTGCCTTGGGGGATTCAGCTCGTAATTCTGGGTAGAAGTACTCTTCGCTCAGGTTGTTTTATGTAGCTTAACCTAGGTAGAACCTTTTCGCCTGCGGGGATCCAGCTCATTGTTCCGGGTAGAACTACTTTTCGCCAAGGCTACTTTTCGTAGCTTAACCCAGGTAGAACCATTTCGTCTAGGGGGATTCAGCTCATAATTCCAGGTAGAAGTACTCTTCGCTTAGGTTGGGATATAGCTCATAGTGCTTGGTAGAAGTACTCTTCGCTGAAGTTGTTTTACGTAGCAAAACCCAGGTAGAACCGTCTCTCCTAGGGGGATCCAGCTCATAATTCTGGGTAACAGTACTCTTCACCCAAGTTGTTTTACGTAGCTTAACACATGTAGAACCTTTTCGCCTATAGGGACCCAGCTCATTGTTCCGGGTAGAAGTACTATTCGTTGAGGTTGTTTTACGTAGCTTAACCCAGGTAGAACCTTCTCGTATAGGGGGATCTAGCTCATAGTTTCCGGATAGAGGTACTTTTCGCTCAAGATGTTTCACGTAGCTTAACCCATGTAAAACTTTTTCTCCTTGGGGATCCAACTCATAGTTCTAGGTAAAAGTACTCTTCGCTTAGGATGTTTTACGTAGGTTAACCTAGGTAGAAGATTTACGCCTAGGAGGATCCAACTCATAGTGTTCGGGTAGAGGTACTCTTCGCCCAGGCTTGTTTTTTGTGGCTTAACCCGGTAGAACCATTTCGCCTAGGGAGATCCAACTCATAGTTCTGGGTAGAAGTACTTTTCGCCCAGGCAGCTTTTCGTAGCTTAACCGAGGTAGAACCGTTTTGCCTAGGGGGATTCAGCTCATAATTCCAGGTAGAAGTACTCTTCGCTCAGGTCGTTTTACGTATCTTAAACCAGGTAGAACCTTCTCTCCTAGGGGGACCTACCTCATAGTTCCGAGTAGAAGTACTCTTCGCTGAGGTTGTTTTACGTAGCAAAACCCAGGTAGAACCTTTTCGCCTAGGGGGATCCAGCTCATAATTCTGGGTAGAAGTACTCTTCGCCCAGGTTGTTTTACGTAGCTTAACACAGGTAGAACCTTTTCGCCTAGGGAGATCCAACTCATAGTTCTAGGTAGAGGTACTTTTTGCCCAGGCAGCTTTTCGTAGCTTAAACGAGGTAGAACCGTTTTGCCTAGGGGGATTCAGCTCATAATTCCAGGTAGAAGTACTCTTCGCTCAGGTTGTTTTACGTAGCTTAAACCAGGTAGAACATTCTCTTCTAGGGGGATCTAGCACATAGATCCGTGTAAAAGTACTCTTTGCTGAGGTTGCTTTACATAGCTTAACCCAGGTAGAACCTTCTCTCCTAGGGGGATCTAGCTCATAATTCTGGGTAGAAGTACTCTTCGCCCATGTTATTTTACATAGCTTAACACGGGTAGAACCTTTTCGCCTATGGGGATCCAGCTCATAGTTCCGGGTAGAAGTACTCTTTTCACAGGCCATTTTTCGTAGCTTAACCTAGGTAGAACCGTTTTGCCTAGGGGTATTCAGCTCATAATTCCGGGTAGAAGTACTCTTCGCTCAGGTTGTTTTACGTAGCTTAACCCAGGTAGAACCTTCTCTCCTAGGGGGATTCAGCTCATAATTCTGGGTAGAAGTACTTTTTGCCAAGTTAATTTTTGTAGCTTAACCCAGGTAGAACCGTTTCGCCTACGGGGATTCATCTCGTAATTCCAGGTAGAAGTACTCTTCCCTCAGGTTGTTTTATGTAGCTTAAACCAGGTGGAACCTTCTCTCCTAGGGGGATCTAGCTCATAGTTCCGGGTAGAAGTACTCTTTCCAAAGTTGTTTTACGTAGCAAAACCCAGGTAGAACCTTTTTGCCTTGGGGGATTCAGCTCATAATTCTGGTTAGAAGTACTCTTCGCTTAGGTTGTTTTACGTAGCTTAACCTAGGTAGAACCTTTTCGCCTACGGGGATCCAGCTCATAGTTCCGGGTAGAACTACTTTTCGCCAAGGCTACTTTTCGTAGCTTAACCCAGGTAGAACCATTTCGTCTAGGGGGATTCAGCTCATAATTCCAGGTAGAAGTACTCTTCGCTTAGGTTGGGATATAGCTCATAGTGCTTGGTAGAAGTACTCTTCGCTGAAGTTGTTTTACGTAGAAAAACCCAGGTAGAACCGTCTCTCCTAGGGGGATCCAACTCATAATTCTGGGTAACAGTACTCTTCACCCAAGTTGTTTTACGTAGCAAAACCCAGGTAAATCCGTCTCTCCTAGGGCGATCCGGCTCATAATTCTGGGTAACAGTACTCTTCACCCAAGTTGTTTTACGTAGCAAAACCCAGGTAAATCCGTCTCTCCTAGGGCGATCCGGCTCATAATTCTGGGTAACAGTACTCTTCACCCAAGTTGTTTTACGTAGCAAAACCCAGGTAAATCCGTCTCTCCTAGGGCGATCCGGCTCATAATTCTGGGTAACAGTACTCTTCACCCAAGTTGTTTTACGTAGCAAAACCCAGGTAAATCCGTCTCTCCTAGGGCGATCCGGCTCATAATTCTGGGTAACAGTACTCTTCACCCAAGTTGTTTTACGTAGCAAAACCCAGGTAAATCCGTCTCTCCTAGGGCGATCCGGCTCATAATTCTGGGTAACAGTACTCTTCACCCAAGTTGTTTTACGTAGCAAAACCCAGGTAAATCCGTCTCTCCTAGGGCGATCCGGCTCATAATTCTGGGTAACAGTACTCTTCACCCAAGTTGTTTTACGTAGCAAAACCCAGGTAAATCCGTCTCTCCTAGGGCGATCCGGCTCATAATTCTGGGTAACAGTACTCTTCACCCAAGTTGTTTTACGTAGCAAAACCCAGGTAAATCCGTCTCTCCTAGGGCGATCCGGCTCATAATTCTGGGTAACAGTACTCTTCACCCAAGTTGTTTTACGTAGCAAAACCCAGGTAAATCCGTCTCTCCTAGGGCGATCCGGCTCATAATTCTGGGTAACAGTACTCTTCACCCAAGTTGTTTTACGTAGCAAAACCCAGGTAAATCCGTCTCTCCTAGGGCGATCCGGCTCATAATTCTGGGTAACAGTACTCTTCACCCAAGTTGTTTTACGTAGCAAAACCCAGGTAAATCCGTCTCTCCTAGGGCGATCCGGCTCATAATTCTGGGTAACAGTACTCTTCACCCAAGTTGTTTTACGTAGCAAAACCCAGGTAAATCCGTCTCTCCTAGGGCGATCCGGCTCATAATTCTGGGTAACAGTACTCTTCACCCAAGTTGTTTTACGTAGCAAAACCCAGGTAAATCCGTCTCTCCTAGGGCGATCCGGCTCATAATTCTGGGTAACAGTACTCTTCACCCAAGTTGTTTTACGTAGCAAAACCCAGGTAAATCCGTCTCTCCTAGGGCGATCCGGCTCATAATTCTGGGTAACAGTACTCTTCACCCAAGTTGTTTTACGTAGCAAAACCCAGGTAAATCCGTCTCTCCTAGGGCGATCCGGCTCATAATTCTGGGTAACAGTACTCTTCACCCAAGTTGTTTTACGTAGCAAAACCCAGGTAAATCCGTCTCTCCTAGGGCGATCCGGCTCATAATTCTGGGTAACAGTACTCTTCACCCAAGTTGTTTTACGTAGCAAAACCCAGGTAAATCCGTCTCTCCTAGGGCGATCCGGCTCATAATTCTGGGTAACAGTACTCTTCACCCAAGTTGTTTTACGTAGCAAAACCCAGGTAAATCCGTCTCTCCTAGGGCGATCCGGCTCATAATTCTGGGTAACAGTACTCTTCACCCAAGTTGTTTTACGTAGCAAAACCCAGGTAAATCCGTCTCTCCTAGGGCGATCCGGCTCATAATTCTGGGTAACAGTACTCTTCACCCAAGTTGTTTTACGTAGCAAAACCCAGGTAAATCCGTCTCTCCTAGGGCGATCCGGCTCATAATTCTGGGTAACAGTACTCTTCACCCAAGTTGTTTTACGTAGCAAAACCCAGGTAAATCCGTCTCTCCTAGGGCGATCCGGCTCATAATTCTGGGTAACAGTACTCTTCACCCAAGTTGTTTTACGTAGCAAAACCCAGGTAAATCCGTCTCTCCTAGGGCGATCCGGCTCATAATTCTGGGTAACAGTACTCTTCACCCAAGTTGTTTTACGTAGCAAAACCCAGGTAAATCCGTCTCTCCTAGGGCGATCCGGCTCATAATTCTGGGTAACAGTACTCTTCACCCAAGTTGTTTTACGTAGCAAAACCCAGGTAAATCCGTCTCTCCTAGGGCGATCCGGCTCATAATTCTGGGTAACAGTACTCTTCACCCAAGTTGTTTTACGTAGCAAAACCCAGGTAAATCCGTCTCTCCTAGGGCGATCCGGCTCATAATTCTGGGTAACAGTACTCTTCACCCAAGTTGTTTTACGTAGCAAAACCCAGGTAAATCCGTCTCTCCTAGGGCGATCCGGCTCATAATTCTGGGTAACAGTACTCTTCACCCAAGTTGTTTTACGTAGCAAAACCCAGGTAAATCCGTCTCTCCTAGGGCGATCCGGCTCATAATTCTGGGTAACAGTACTCTTCACCCAAGTTGTTTTACGTAGCAAAACCCAGGTAAATCCGTCTCTCCTAGGGCGATCCGGCTCATAATTCTGGGTAACAGTACTCTTCACCCAAGTTGTTTTACGTAGCAAAACCCAGGTAAATCCGTCTCTCCTAGGGCGATCCGGCTCATAATTCTGGGTAACAGTACTCTTCACCCAAGTTGTTTTACGTAGCAAAACCCAGGTAAATCCGTCTCTCCTAGGGCGATCCGGCTCATAATTCTGGGTAACAGTACTCTTCACCCAAGTTGTTTTACGTAGCAAAACCCAGGTAAATCCGTCTCTCCTAGGGCGATCCGGCTCATAATTCTGGGTAACAGTACTCTTCACCCAAGTTGTTTTACGTAGCAAAACCCAGGTAAATCCGTCTCTCCTAGGGCGATCCGGCTCATAATTCTGGGTAACAGTACTCTTCACCCAAGTTGTTTTACGTAGCAAAACCCAGGTAAATCCGTCTCTCCTAGGGCGATCCGGCTCATAATTCTGGGTAACAGTACTCTTCACCCAAGTTGTTTTACGTAGCAAAACCCAGGTAAATCCGTCTCTCCTAGGGCGATCCGGCTCATAATTCTGGGTAACAGTACTCTTCACCCAAGTTGTTTTACGTAGCAAAACCCAGGTAAATCCGTCTCTCCTAGGGCGATCCGGCTCATAATTCTGGGTAACAGTACTCTTCACCCAAGTTGTTTTACGTAGCAAAACCCAGGTAAATCCGTCTCTCCTAGGGCGATCCGGCTCATAATTCTGGGTAACAGTACTCTTCACCCAAGTTGTTTTACGTAGCAAAACCCAGGTAAATCCGTCTCTCCTAGGGCGATCCGGCTCATAATTCTGGGTAACAGTACTCTTCACCCAAGTTGTTTTACGTAGCAAAACCCAGGTAAATCCGTCTCTCCTAGGGCGATCCGGCTCATAATTCTGGGTAACAGTACTCTTCACCCAAGTTGTTTTACGTAGCAAAACCCAGGTAAATCCGTCTCTCCTAGGGCGATCCGGCTCATAATTCTGGGTAACAGTACTCTTCACCCAAGTTGTTTTACGTAGCAAAACCCAGGTAAATCCGTCTCTCCTAGGGCGATCCGGCTCATAATTCTGGGTAACAGTACTCTTCACCCAAGTTGTTTTACGTAGCAAAACCCAGGTAAATCCGTCTCTCCTAGGGCGATCCGGCTCATAATTCTGGGTAACAGTACTCTTCACCCAAGTTGTTTTACGTAGCAAAACCCAGGTAAATCCGTCTCTCCTAGGGCGATCCGGCTCATAATTCTGGGTAACAGTACTCTTCACCCAAGTTGTTTTACGTAGCAAAACCCAGGTAAATCCGTCTCTCCTAGGGCGATCCGGCTCATAATTCTGGGTAACAGTACTCTTCACCCAAGTTGTTTTACGTAGCAAAACCCAGGTAAATCCGTCTCTCCTAGGGCGATCCGGCTCATAATTCTGGGTAACAGTACTCTTCACCCAAGTTGTTTTACGTAGCAAAACCCAGGTAAATCCGTCTCTCCTAGGGCGATCCGGCTCATAATTCTGGGTAACAGTACTCTTCACCCAAGTTGTTTTACGTAGCAAAACCCAGGTAAATCCGTCTCTCCTAGGGCGATCCGGCTCATAATTCTGGGTAACAGTACTCTTCACCCAAGTTGTTTTACGTAGCAAAACCCAGGTAAATCCGTCTCTCCTAGGGCGATCCGGCTCATAATTCTGGGTAACAGTACTCTTCACCCAAGTTGTTTTACGTAGCAAAACCCAGGTAAATCCGTCTCTCCTAGGGGGATCCAGCTCATAGTTCCGGGTAGAAGTACTCTTCGCTCAGGTTGTTTTACGTAGCAAAAAACAAGTAGAACCTTTTCGCCTAGGGGGATCCAGTTCATAATTCTGGGTAGAAGTACTCTTCGCTCAGGTTGTTTTACGTAGCTTAACTCAGGTAGAACCTTTTCACCTATGGGGATCCAGCTCATAGTTCCGGGTAGAAGTACTCTTTGCCCAGGCCATTTTTCCTAGCTTAACCCAGGTAGAACCTTTTTGCCTTGGGGGATTCAGCTCATAATTCATGGTAGAAGTACTCTTCGCTCATATTGTTTTACGTAGCTTAACCTAGGTAGAACCTTCTCACCTAGGGGGATCTAGCTCATAGTTCTAGGTAGAAGTACTCTTCGCTGAAGTTGTTTTACGTAGCAAAACCCAGGTAGATCCGTCTCTCCTAGGGCGATCCGGCTCATAATTCTGGGTAAAAGTACTCTTCACCCAAGTTGTTTTACGTAGCTTAACACATGTAGAACTTTTTCGCCTATAGGAACCCAGCTCATTGTTCCGGGTAGAAGTACTCTTCGTTGAGGTTGTTTTACGTAGCTTAACCCAGGTAGAACCTTCTCGTATAGGGGGATCTAGCTCATAGTTTCCGGGTAGAGGTACTTTTCGCTCAAGATGTTTCACGTAGCTTAACCCATGTAAAACTTTTTCTCCTTGGGGATCCAACTCATAGTTCTAGGTAAAAGTACTCTTCGCTTAGGATGTTTTACGTAGGTTAACCTAGGTAGAAGATTTTCGCCTAGGAGGATCCAACTCATAGTGTTCGGGTAGAGGTACTCTTCGCCCAGGCTTGTTTTTTGTGGCTTAACCCGGTAGAACCATTTCGCCTAGGGAGATCCAACTCATAGTTCTGGGTAGAAGTAGTTTTCGCCTAGGCAGCTTTTCGTAGCTTAACCGAGGTAGAACCGTTTTGCCTAGGGGGATTCAGCTCATAATTCCTGGTAGAAGTACTCTTCGCCTATGTTACTTTACATAGCTTAACCCAGGTAGAACCTTCTCTCCTAGGGGGATCTAGCTCATAGATCAGGGTAGAAGTACTTTTCGCTGAGGTTGTTTTACATAGCTTAACCCAGGTAGAACCTTCTCTCCTAGGGGGATCTAGCTCATAATTCTTGGTAGAAGTACTCTTCGCCTATGTTACTTTACATAGCTTAACACGGGTAGAACCTTTTCGCCTATGGGGATCCAGCTCATAGTTCCGGGTAGAAGTACTCTTTTCCCAGGCCATTTTTCGTAGCTTAACCTAGGTAGAACCTTTTTGCCTAGGGGTATTCAGCTCATAATTCCGGGTAGAAGTACTCTTCGCTTAGGTTGTTTTACGTAGCTTAACCCAGGTGGACCTTCTCTCCTAGGGGGATTCAGCTCATAATTCTGGGTAGAAGTACTTTTTGCCAAGTTAATTTTCGTAGCTTAACCCAGGTAGAACCGTTTCGCCTACGGGGATTCAGCTCATAATTCCAGGTAGAAGTACTCTTCCCTAAGGTTGTTTTATGTAGCTTAAACCAGGTAGAACCTTCTCTCCTAGGGGCATCTAGCTCATAGTTCCGGGTAGAAGTACTCTTCGCTGAGGTTGTTTTACGTAGAAAAAAACAAGTAGAACCTTTTCGCCTAGGGGGATCCAGTTCATAATTCTGGGTAGAAGTTCTCTTCGCCCAGGTTGTTTTACGTAGCTTAACACAGGTAGAACCTTTTCACCTATGGGGATCCAGCTCATAGTTCCGGGTAGAAGTACTCTTTGCCCAGGCCATTTTTCCTAGCTTAACCCAGGTAGTACCTTTTTGCCTTGGGGGATTCAGCTCATAATTCTGGGTAGAAGTACTCTTCGCTCATATTGTTTTACGTAGCTTAACCTAGGTAGAACCTTTTCGCCGACGGGGATCCAGCTCATATTTCCGGGTAGAACTACTTTTCGCCAAGGCTACTTTTAGTAGCTTAACCCAGGTAGAACCATTTCATCTAGGGGGATTCAGCTCATAATTCCAGGTAGAAGTACTCTTCGCTCAGGTTGTTTTACGTAGTTTAAACCAGGTAGAACCTTCTCACCTAGGGGGGTCTAGCTCATAGTGCTTGGTAGAAGTACTCTTCGCTGAAGTTGTTTTACGTAGCAAAACCCAGGTAGAACCGTCTCTCCTAGGGGGATCCAGCTCATAATTCTGGGTAACAGTACTCTTCACCCAAGTTGTTTTACGTAGCTTAACACATGTAGAACCTTTTCGCCTATAGGGACCCAGCTCATTGTTCCGGGTAGAAGTACTCTTCGTTGAGGTTGTTTTACGTAGCTTAACCCAGGTAGAACCTTCTCGTATAGGGGGATCTAGCTCATAGTTTCCGGGTAGAGGTACTTTTCGCTCAAGATGTTTCACGTAGCTTAACCCATGTAAAACTTTTTCTCCTTGGGGATCCAACTCATAGTTCTAGGTAAAAGTACTCTTCGCTTAGGATGTTTTACGTAGGTTAACCTAGGTAGAAGATTTACGCCTAGGAGGATCCAACTCATAGTGTTCGGGTAGAGGTACTCTTCGCCCAGGCTTGTTTTTTGTGGCTTAACCCGGTAGAACCATTTCGCCTAGGGAGATCCAACTCATAGTTCTGGGTAGAAGTAGTTTTCGCCCAGGCAGCTTTTCGTAGCTTAACCGAGGTAGAACCGTTTTGCCTAGGGGGATTCAGCTCATAATTCCAGGTAGAAGTATTCTTCGCTCAGGTTGTTTTACGTAGCGTAAACTAGGTAGAACATTCTCTTCTGGGGGGATCTAGCTCATAGATCAGGGTAGAAGTACTTTTCGCTGAGGTTGTTTTACATAGCTTAACCCAGGTAGAACCTTCTCTCCTAGGGGGATCTAGCTCATAATTCTTGGTAGAAGTACTCTTCGCCCATGTTACTTTACATAGCTTAACACGGGTAGAACCTTTTCGCCTATGGGGATCCAGCTCATAGTTCCGGGTAGAAGTACTCTTTTCCCAGGCCATTTTTCGTAGCTTAACCTAGGTAGAACCTTTTTGCCTAGGGGTATTCAGCTCATAATTCCGGGTAGAAGTACTCTTCGCTTAGGTTGTTTTACGTAGCTTAACCCAGGTGGACCTTCTCTCCTAGGGGGATTCAGCTCATAATTCTGGGTAGAAGTACTTTTTGCCAAGTTAATTTTCGTAGCTTAACCCAGGTAGAACCGTTTCGCCTACGGGGATTCAGCTCATAATTCCAGGTAGAAGTACTCTTCCCTAAGGTTGTTTTATGTAGCTTAAACCAGGTAGAACCTTCTCTCCTAGGGGCATCTAGCTCATAGTTCCGGGTAGAAGTACTCTTCGCTGAGGTTGTTTTACGTAGAAAAAAACAAGTAGAACCTTTTCGCCTAGGGGGATCCAGTTCATAATTCTGGGTAGAAGTTCTCTTCGCCCAGGTTGTTTTACGTAGCTTAACACAGGTAGAACCTTTTCACCTATGGGGATCCAGCTCATAGTTCCGGGTAGAAGTACTCTTTGCCCAGGCCATTTTTCCTAGCTTAACCCAGGTAGTACCTTTTTGCCTTGGGGGATTCAGCTCATAATTCTGGGTAGAAGTACTCTTCGCTCATATTGTTTTACGTAGCTTAACCTAGGTAGAACCTTTTCGCCGACGGGGATCCAGCTCATATTTCCGGGTAGAACTACTTTTCGCCAAGGCTACTTTTAGTAGCTTAACCCAGGTAGAACCATTTCATCTAGGGGGATTCAGCTCATAATTCCAGGTAGAAGTACTCTTCGCTCAGGTTGTTTTACGTAGTTTAAACCAGGTAGAACCTTCTCACCTAGGGGGGTCTAGCTCATAGTGCTTGGTAGAAGTACTCTTCGCTGAAGTTGTTTTACGTAGCAAAACCCAGGTAGAACCGTCTCTCCTAGGGGGATCCAGCTCATAATTCTGGGTAACAGTACTCTTCACCCAAGTTGTTTTACGTAGCTTAACACATGTAGAACCTTTTCGCCTATAGGGACCCAGCTCATTGTTCCGGGTAGAAGTACTCTTCGTTGAGGTTGTTTTACGTAGCTTAACCCAGGTAGAACCTTCTCGTATAGGGGGATCTAGCTCATAGTTTCCGGGTAGAGGTACTTTTCGCTCAAGATGTTTCACGAAGCTTAACCCATGTAAAACTTTTTCTCCTTGGGGATCCAACTCATAGTTCTAGGTAAAAGTACTCTTCGCTTAGGATGTTTTACGTAGGTTAACCTAGGTAGAAGATTTTCGCCTAGGAGGATCCAACTCATAGTGTTCGGGTAGAGGTACTCTTCGCCCAGGCTTATTTTTTGTGGCTTAACCCGGTAGAACCATTTCGCCTAGGGAGATCCAACTCATAGTTCTGGGTAGAAGTACTTTTCGCCCAGGCAGCTTTTCGTAGCTTAACCGAGGTAGAATCATTTTGCCTAGGGGGATTCAGCTCATAATTCCAGGTAGAAGTATTCTTCGCTCAGGTCGTTTTACGTAGCCTAAACTAGGTAGAACATTCTCTTCTGGGGGGATCTAGCTCATAGATCCGGGTAGAAGTACTTT
>AWOL01S0139887.1:0-15750 GCA_000715115.1 Nicotiana otophora
AAATTCCATTCCGCACGTACTTACCTCCGAATGACTCGAAACTAGCCAAAAGCAACTCAAAAACATCAAACAATGGCAAAGGAAACAAACCCAATCGATAAAAGTCGAATCTTTAATCAAAAGCCCAAAATCAACCCAAAAGTCAAACTCGGGCCCGTACCTCGGAACTCGACGAAACTTATAAAATCCGACAACTCTTTCAATTACGAGTCCAACCATACTAGTTTCACCCAAATCCGACTCCGAATCGATGTTCAAAACTCAACAACTCACTCTATGAAACTTTAGGCTAAAACCCTCGAATTTCCTCTTTAAAATTCATCAACCAATTACCAAAAATGAAGATAGATTCATAAAATATAGACAAAACCGAGTTAAGGATGCTTACCCCAATTAGTGTGGTGAAATTCCTCTTCCAAGTCATCCAAAACCAAGCTCCAAGTCTAAAAAATGAGAGTAAAACGTCCAACGCTCGAAAATATAGCTTCTACCCAGCACGGTTGCCTAGCTCGAAAATATCCATAAGGCTTATTGCGGCGTGGAACCCAACCCACATATACATAGCCATAGGAATCGTTGCGGCGTGCAACCCGATCAGCATATATATATATATATATATAGCCATAAGGCTTGTTGCGACGTGCAAACCGATCTAACTAACTAACTATATATATATATATATATATACACGACACTCAAGCTCCAACTCAGTCACCAATCTCTCCAGTCTCACGGGCTCACAACGCTCATACTAAGCAACCCTAATCAATGATGCGAGATGTGACAATATATAAAACCGAGACTGGGATATGATATGAAATAATGAATGCGACTGAGTACATAACTGCAATTAAACAAATAACTCAACAGCAAAGAATGACCATTGTGGGTCCCAGTAGTGCAAGCATATAGCCTAAACATAATTTCTAGCATGAATTACAACTCAAGTGCTCTAACACATAGTGTACAGTAAAAATGTTCAGAAAAGATGGCTACACAGTTCCATGGAATCGACTAAATCACAATTCACATGGTGTACACCTAGACGCCCGTCACATAGAATGTGCGTCACCTCAACATCAATCACATAACACATAATTTGGGGTTTTCATACCCTCAATACCAAGTTTAGAAATGTTACATACCTCGAACAAGCCAAATCCAATACGAGTAAGCCAAGCAATGCTCCAAAAAGGTCATCCTGCGCGTACCGACCTCCGAACGGCTCGAAACTAGCCAAAAGAACCTCAAAACTTCAAACAATGCCAAAGAAAACAAACCCAATCGATAAAAGTCCAATCTTTAATTAAAAGCCCAAACTCAACCCAAAAGTCCAACTCGGGCCCGCACCTCGAAACTCGCTGAAACTTATAAAATCCAACAATCCATTCAATTACAAGTCCAACCATACTAGTTTCACTCAAATCCGACTCCGAATTGATGTTCAAAACTCAAAACTTCACTCTATGAAACTTTAGGCAAAATCCCCCCAATTTCCCTTTTAAAATTCATCAACCACTTTCCTAAAATGAAGATAGATTTTTGAAATATAGACAAAACCGAGTTAAGGATGCTTACCACAATTAGTGTTGTGAAATTCCTCTTCCAAGTCGTCCAAAACCGAGCTCCAAGTCTCAAAAATGAGAGTAAAATAACCAACACTTGAAAATATAGCTTCTGCCCAGAACTGTTCGCATCTACGAAGAAAATAGCCGCTTCTGCGGCAAGATCACGCTTCTGCGATCACAACTAACCAGCCAACCCCTAGCACCTATGGAACAATATCCGCTTCTGCGACATTGCAGGTGCAAGCTCCTCTTCTCTCCTACTCAAGACCCCACTTCTGCGCCCAAACTCGCCGTATCTGCGCCTTCACAGATGCGAAGAAACCTTCGCTTCTGCGGACTCCTGCTCCTAGCAGCATTCCCGCCTATGCAATTCCACTGCCATTTTTGCGGCTCCGCACCTGCGCCCATAGCTTCGCAGGTGCAGTCACACTAGAATCCCAACCACATCAGCCTAGCAAAAAATGATCCAAATGAACTGAACCTCGTCCGAAACTCTTCTGAGGCACTCGGGACACCGTCCGAATATACCAGCAAGTTTTGAAACATAACACTGACCTACTTGATGCCTCAAATCACACATAACAACATCGAAACGATGAATCGCACCTCAAATCAAACCTAAATGAACTTTGAACTTTCTCACGCCGAAACATATCAGATCAATTCAGAATGAACTCAAATTTTTTACACAAGTCCCAAATGACATGACGAAGCTATTCCAGATACCGGAACCACAATCCGAGTCCGAGACCATCAAAGTCAACTCCTAGTCGAACTTGTGAACTTTCTAAACCTTTAAATTTCTATTTTCGTCAATTAGTGCTGAATCCTTCTAAGAGCATCTAAATGAAATTTTGGGCATATGACCAAGTCCAAAATCACCATCCGGATCTAATGGAACCATCAAAACTCCAATCCGAGGTCAAATACAAAAAAGTTAAACTCGGTCAACTCTCCCAACTTAAAGCTTCAAATATAAAATTCATTCTTCCAAATAAAACTTCGGATCACCTGAAAACCGAACATACGATTCACACAAGTCATAATACTTCATTCGAAGCCTCTCATGCCCTCAAACTACCGAGCGAAGTGCAATTTCTCAAAACGACCGGTCGGATCGTTACAGCAAGATACTTTAATGGTTGTGATATTCGGCTTAAAGTATGTATATTTATATGCATATTGCCTTGCATTTTACTCATGTTTCATAAATTTCGGATGTGTAATGTAATAATTTATACTAATTCGTGGTATTTTTATCTGTAGGACTCATCCTGAGGCAATGTGGGATGAAGGTGAACGATTTGAAGCAAAAGAGGGACAAATTGAAAAGCGCCACAGTTGGGGGGGGGGGGACTACCTGTGGCGCAGTTTCCTAAAGCACAAAATTTCCAACGCTAGGGCTAGCGCTCCACGCTATTTAAAAGTAAGTCGAAACCTATTTTGGAGAGGGAGACGCCACTTTAAGAGAAACATACAAGTAAGGAATACTCGAGAGCACGGAATTCATCCGTTCTTCAATTCTTCTTCTAGTATTCATAGCTTTTATGTTTAAAAACAATATTTTGATATTATTTTGAATATGAATGGCTAAGAACCTCATTATTCTGGGGTTATGGGTCGTTCTTGACTATTGTAACTTGACGGTTGATAGTTTTGCTTGACTTTATCATATTAATTTATTTATTTAATCTTGCACTTAATTATTCTATTGCGTAGCTAACAATAGTGTACTATATATGAATTTATAGTTGAACTCGAAAGTGGGAACTATAAATTGCATATAGGATTGAATAAAGTAAGTTCTTGAATCCGGGCATCGGAGAATAGATTCGTGATTAGGATAGACATATTCAAGTTGCCTTGCTTGGTTATTTTTGCAGGAAATATACATGCATTCTTATCAAGTTTAATTCTATAGACATATAGTCTTAGGTTGGCTTGAATAGGCGAGCGAAGTGTCGAAAGAACTTCGCAAGCATAATAAACTATGCTCATCAATAAATTAGATAAGTAAAGTGATTACATCAACCCAAAAAATAGAATAGGAGAGACGTTAATCACATAACCCTGGAATATCCCCATCTCAATGAATACATTCTAAGTGTTTGTTTGCTCTACTTGCGATTTTACTTTCTTGATTGTTTATTAGTTCGTAGTAATTTAGTTACAAAAATCACAATCATCTTCTTCACACTCCCGTGAGCATTAAATTTATAAATAGCTTAGATTGGACAATAGTTGATCATAAATTCTCGTGGGAACGATACTTTCTTATCACTTTATTTGTCTTCTTTACACTCACGAGTGTGTTTGGACCCAACAAGTTTTTGGCGCCATTTCCGGGGATTTAGAAATTAGTTATTTTTCTGAAATAAGCTCTTATTTGTTTTTGTTCAAGTGTTAATCTGTTTGACTGTTTCTAAATCTACAGGTGTTCACCTTGAATGCTTAGAAGAAGCAACAGTTTGAACAACCTTCCTCCTCCTGATCCTGAACCTGAAAGACTCTTCCACATATTAAGGAGAAAGGCGGAAGAAAGAGCAAGAATTGCAGAGTTGGGTATTGTAGTCCAACCACAGCCAATCGAGATGTCAGAAAATAAAGAAAGACCGGTGATTGAGGTCGCAAGGCCTAGTCTCGCGAACATGACTCAGGCTATCGTGAAGCCTGATATAACTAGGCACTTTGAGCTGAAGTAGTACATGGTGCAACTGATTCAATCCACAGGGCTATTTGTGGGGTTGTCAAGTAAAGATCCCCAAAGGCATATACAAAATTCCTTGGAGATTACGGATACATACAACTATCTGCATGTCTCTAAGGACTATGTTAGAGTGACTCTGTTTCTCTTTTCTCTAATTGTGGAAGCAAAGGAATGGTTAAACAAGGAGCCTGCAAACTCGATCCACACTTGGGATGATCTGGCGCAAAAATTTTTAATCAATTTTTTTTCCACTAAGAAGACAAAGGCACTGAGGAGCCAGATTCTCGGGTTTCAACAACGAGATGGTGAGACTCTTGGTCAAGCTTGGGAAAGATACAAGAAAATCCTCAGAGACTGCTCACATCATTGTCAGACAAATGAGGTACTAGGATATTCGTTTGTGGATGGGTTGGACAAGACCTCCAAATTAAATCTAGATTCAGCTTGTGGAGGAAGTTGCATGCAAAAGACATACAGTGAGATTCAGACTCTACTAAACAATTTCACTGCAAATGATCATAACTAGCAAGGTGAAGGTGACTCAAGAAGGATGATAAAATAGAAAGCAGTAGGTACACTCGAGATGGATGAGATGTCAACCGTACGAGCAGAGATTGCTAAACTAAACAACCAAATGGCTAAGATGGAATTGGGTCAAGGGCATCAGATGCAGCAGGTTCAAATGATGGACATATGTTGTGAAATTTGTGGAGATGGTCATATGAGTGACCAATGTCCAGTGAATCCTGAATCTATTTATTATGTGGGCCATCAAGGTAGAGGTCCAATGAACCATAATAATCAATGTGGGTACACCTATAATCCCTACTGGTGGAATCACCCAAATTTCTCATGGGGTAGGAACTAGACCACTCAGAATCAATACAATCCTCAAGGGAACTATAATAAGCCTCAAAAGCCATTTCAATAGATAGAAGAAAGCACTAATGATATGTTGGAAAAGCTATTGATTGACAACCAACAACTTCGAACAGATAATCAGCAATTGAGGACTGAATTTTGAAATATAGAGAGGCAGATTGGGCAGTTGGCTGCACAACAAAATACTCGACCCGCAGGGACCCTTCCGAACGATACAGATAATAATCCTCAGGTAAATGCTGTAACTTTGAGGAATGACAGAGAATTAGAATAAGTACCAAAAAGAAAGAAAGAAAGAACAAATCACTCCTAAGGGTGAACCGGTTCCCAAAATTATGGTGAAAACTAAGAAATAAACTGAAGAAAGTGAAAAGACTCCATTTGCAAGGCCACCACCCCCCTTCCCACAAAGATTGAAGAAGAAAAGTGATGACAGGATGTTCAACAAATTTCTTGATATGCTGAGTCAAATTCAATTATATCTACCATTGGATGATGTGCTACATAAAATTCCAAAATATGCTAAGTACATCAAAGATATTGTGGCCAATAAAAGAAGGTTGACAGAGTTTGAAACGATTGCACTTACTGAGGAGTGCAGTGCTAGAGTAGAGAGTAAGATCCTGCCTAAGTTGAAGGATCCATGTTGTTTTACAATCCCAATGGCGATTCGAAAATACGAGGTTGGTAGAGCCTTGTGCGATATAGGAGTGAGCATTAATTTGATGTCACTATCAGTGTTCAGGCAGCTCAATCTTGGAGTCCCCAGGCCTACTACTATAACTATATAGCTAGCAGATCGATCATTAGCAGTGCCTGCAGGAATTATTGAAGATGTGCTGGTGCGAGTGGGGAAGTTCATCTTTCCCGCAGATTATATTATTCTTGACTACATGGTCGATTATGTGGTTCCAATTATTTTGGGGCGACCATTCCTAGATATTGGTGGAGCACTTATTGATATGAGGGAGGGCAAGCTAAATATGAGAGTGCTTGATGAAGAAATCACATTTATTGCGTACACGACGCTTAACCTTTTTAAACATTATAAGGATTTGTGCATGATCTTTGTGGTAGAATCAAAGTTGATAGAGCAAGATCCTCATGTGGAGCCTACTGGCATGGAAAAGAAAATTGAGTTAGAAGAAGTGGTATTGCGAGCTGAATGTGTAAATGTAAAAGAGAAAAGGATTAGAGAGAAAGATGAGATCCTCCTAGAGCGCGCAAGAAGGCAAAGCTCCATGGAAAGAAGAGGAAACGAAATCGCCCAGCCTGAGTAGAGTAGCAGAGTCGTGCCACGACTATAAATAAGGCCCTTGTTAGGAGGAAACCCAACATGTATTTTATTTATTCTTATTTATTTTTTAGTGTTATATTTTATTTATTTTTATTTTGCAGATTACGGGAAGTTTGAGTACCCGAAGTTGAAGCTGAGTAGCATATTTGAGCTTAAGTGTGGGGTCGTCCCGACCCTTTATATTGAGGATCATGTGCTAGCCAGACCCTAGAGGGTCTAAAGGAGTATTTCTTATCCTTGTTTTAATATTCTTCTATCTGATCATGCATCTAGGACTATGCATGTCATAAGTGTGGGGTGGGGGAATTACTTTATGAGGTAATTGTATGAAAATATTTTCTCATTTGTTTTATATAAACCAGTTAGAAGTAGTCTAGTTTAGAGTATATACTTAAAAAAAAGAAAAAAACAATTTAAAAATGAAAATATAAATAATAATAATAAAAAACTCGGACTTTTCCTGACGATGAATCTCTTGGACAACTTTCTTGAGGGATTAAGGTCCGACTAAAAACACCAAAAGGTTTTTTTTTTTTTGATTTTTTGGATAGTTAGGTAGTATCCCTTGGTTTTTCTTTGGGTGCCGGTTCTTTTCCAAGGGTGTAGCCTGAACCAGATATTTTGCTCTTATCTTTTTAGGAGTAGGATAGGAAGAAACTAAGTTTCTCTAAGATACCTGTTGACATGTTTGGTGCCGGTACATTAGGCTATGTCATGCGCTCCGTCTTCTTGTTATATTTCATTTGAATTATGATGCCTAAGTAATATAAATAGACTACTCTGCGATACCTTTTCTCAGTTGTTTGACTTGTATGTCACCTAGTGCATTATTGCTTAAAATCTCTCAACTGTGTGTGCTTGTTGACTTGAGAGTTGAACATAACCGTATTGATTGAGTCATGTGCAAAGTGTGTGTAAGGATTCGTGATATTCTGTACTATCTTGTGTAGTCTAGAACTTGCCCCGTGTGTTAATCCAAGAGAAATCATTAAGTTGTACTAGTCTAGGAGATGGCGTAGGCGTTTCTTGCTTGATCATAGAGGTGCTTGTCACTTACAAATAAAACGTTTCCGTTGCTAGCCCTTTTGAGTATATAAACCTTTTCTTTGGCACCCACACTACAATCCGTATCCTAATTTATTTGTAATTTGAGCTTGTTGAACCTTTACCTCCGAAGACACTTCGTCGCTAAAAGAAGTAAGGTGAGAGATTTGGAAAGCAGCTTTCGAGTGAAACCATGGAAGAGCCTATAAGGTGTACTAAAGTTGTGAAAAATACCACTAGCCGATGGACCTTAATGTATGGAGTGTGTGTAGAAAACAAAAGAGAATAGAAAATTGCAAGAAAGAAATAGACAAATAATATTGATAGTCTAAAAGAAGAAAAACACACACCTCCTAATCTTACTAATTTGTGCTAGTGGGGATGTAGAAGTGCTTAACTGAAGAAAGGGCTATATTTTGTATGGTTTGTGGCGAATGAATTAGTTGAGACGAAAAAGTGCCCGATTCTTGAGTGTAGTGTACTAAAGTGCTTAGGAGGGTTAGTAACTATTCCTAAATGTACCTTACCCGTCCCTTACCTGACATTATAACCTTAAAGTCTTAATTGATCCTAGATTTGGCTTGCTTAGATTAATAAATATGTACACTACCGACAAGCTTATGGTACGACCAAGGGATGCACATGAAATTCTTTGTGAGAGTGAGCGAATTTTGTTCAATTGTGTGATGTCCTTAATTTATGTTCAAAGTCATATTTGAATGTGTGGAGAATTTCTATATTCACTCTCTTATTTGTTGGTGAGTTCACTTGATCTCATAACGGGTTGGTAATATTGTGAACTTCTTTTGTTGGGTGAGTGCGCGAGTTGAGGGTACTTAGTGGTAATGAGTCGACTCTTGAGGTAGGGTGGTTATGGGTAGGTTGTTTGAATTAGTTGAAGTAAATTGTTTATACTGGGGCATGTTTAAAGTGGGAAGAACATGAATTTCGTATGTTCATTCTTGATTGCCGGTATTGACCATAGTCAACGGTAGAGTGTATGATTCAAAAATTGAATTGCTCCTCCATAGTTGATGTGTACGTTGTTGGGGTGTAGTTATAGTTCCATTGCTCGAGGGAGAGCAAGAGTTTAAGTGTAGGGTGTTGATATTCGGCTTAAAGTATGTATATTTATATGCACATTGCCTCGCATTTTACTCATATTTCGTAAATTTCTGATGTGTAATGAAATAATTTGAGCTCATTCGTAGTACTTTTATGTGTAGGAATCATCCAGAGGCAATGTGGGATGAAGGTGCACGATTTGAAGCAAAAAGGGAAAAAAATTGGAAAATTGTCACAAAGTAGCGCCATAGGTAGTGTGGGGCACTACCTGTGGTACAGTTTCCAGAAGCACAAAATTTCCAGCACCAGGGCTAGCGCCACACGCTACCCTGGACGCTGGGTGACGAGAACTTGTCCTATTTTGCTCGGGACTTGGGTTATTTCGACCCAAGATGTCCCCAACTAGTATAAAAGCAAGTCTAAACTTATTTTGGAGCGGGAGACGCTACTTTAAGAGAAAAACACAAGCACAGAACACCCGGGAGCACATAATTCATTAGTGCTTCCATTCTTCTTCTAGTATTCATAGCTTTTATGTTTAAAAATAATATTTTGATGATTGTTATGAACATGAGTGGCTAAGAACCTCATTATTCTGGGGTTATGGATTGTTCTTGATTATTGTAACTTGACACTTGATTGTTTTGCTTGACTTTATCATATTAATTTGTTTATTCAATCTTGCACTTAATTATTCTATTGCGTAGCTAACGATAATGTACTATCTTTGAATTTATAGTTGAACTCGAAAGTGAAAACTATAAATTGCATATAGGATTGAATAGAGTAAGTTCTTGAATCCGGACATCAGAGAATAGATTCGTGATTAGGATAGACATATTCTAGTTGCCTTACTTGGTTATATTTGCAGGAAATATACATGCGTTCTTGTCAAGTTTGATTCTATAGACATATAATCTTCTGTTGGCTTGAATAGGCGAGCGAAGAGTCGAAAGGACTTCGCGAGCATAATAAACCATGCTGATCACGCCCAACTATGCCTTATAAGAAGGACTAAGCGGTCGCTGCAAATGATAAGCTCAGACAACTTCCAGATGCAATAGTTCTATGAATAATCAGTGGAATTTATTTAGCCAAGGAAAAATGACAATAAAATTAGCAATAATCAAGACTAAAATTGAATTCAAGGGTAAAAGGATATAGAGCTATTGATTTTTCCAATTGACGGATTAATTCTCAACTCTTTAGCTATAATCTCGCCGTAATACTCTATGAGGATTATGAGTTCCGGGCTACCGTAATTACCTTTCAATCAATTACGATAATTTACTAGAAGCATTATCTCGAACTACTCTAGTTAACAATTTATGGAACTCAGAATCATCCCACCAAAGCTTCGTTATTTCTAACCCCACTTTTAAATTCAAGTAATTAATCTCTTAAGTTCCCCTAAAGTGATATTGTTCAACAACAATCTAACCAAGTGTTCTTTCTCAAGCAACACAAGGTGAATAGACACGATTAATCCAGGGCCCTTTCAATTAACCACAATACAATACGTAATTGAACAATCATAGAACAAACACGGATTAATTATAACAAAATAGAGTCATGACTTCATCCAACAATTGGTTCCATCAACCCTAGATAACAGATTTAGCTACTCATGCTAATGGAAAACAAATCACTAAAATAATTCATAATCAACAAATTGAAGTATCAAGAAGAAGATGAAAACTCTTAGGAATTTATCTGTCTTCTCCCCCTCGTTCTTGCCTTTAAAATCTTCTAAAAACAGCTATATCTCACTTCTGGGCGAGTTTAGGTTTCATATAGGTATAGGTTAGTCGCCAAAAAAATTACATAATTAACCCTGCATGTTTGGCTTTCGTCCGCTCGTCCGCGGCCGCGGATTCGACCCCGGATCTGGCCACGGATTTGGACTGCCTCACTGCCTTGAGTTCGTGGACCAGCTCGCGACCCACTCCGCGGCCGTGCACCTGGAGGGGTCGTTTCGCTTGCTTTTCTCGCTCTTTTTCGACCGGGCTAACCTTCGATTGCCTTTTCACATTCCATGTTGACTCCAAAACACTCGTTAGCTCCCTCCTAGCTCGGTGTAGCTCCTGCAAAGCATCAAATTCTTAATTAGAGTATTTTGTTATCTTTTAGCATTCAAATATCAATAAAGTGCGGCTAAATTAGAGTGTAAGTAGTGTCTAAATTGCATGAATATAGCCTACTATCAACACCCCACACTTAAACCATTGTTCGTCCCCTAGCAATCAAACCACACTCTAAGAGGCTTCACTGAGCGACTTCCCTACTCGTCACACCAAGAATATTTCACATAAATTGAGTACATTAGTGCAACATCTACATCTCAAGAGTTGACTCGCTCTAGCCACGCAATGTTCCTAACTGGCTTACTTACTCTATATCAAAGGTCTAAACTTACCTCTCCTTCATGAATCAAGTGCCTGCTCACAACAAAAGAGACTCAGTTCACAATCAGTAAAATTCACACACACTGAGGAACTTTAAAAGGAACAGAATTCACTCACCCTCAGAAATGACATTCTTGTGCCACAGAAAATGCACTATAGGCTTGCCCGTAGGGTACGACTACACTAATTGAGCTCACTTAGTCTAGGATCAAGTAGGACTTTATTTGGATGTAATGTAGGCTGTAGATTGGGTAGGATATATTTGGATATATAATAGTGACTATACCTCCCTAAGCACTTTAATACATTTATTTTACAATCAAGTCCACACCTAAGTTAAACCAATATTTTCATTTTTGTTTAACACCACATATACCACCCCACACTTCTTCTTTGAGCACAATCACCTTAAAAGCCACCAAAGATTTATTACTAATCAACATGATACACTATTAACAATGTTTTTCTCTTTTTTTTTTTCTTTTTTTTCCCAAATGGCCTTTTCCAACAAGATTTACCTTTCTCCTTATTTCCTAGTTCTACTCAAAAGCTCCATCAACTACCCCACACTTTATCCTTTGTAAATTCATAGTATTTCCAGTGCTTACGAGAGGTAAATGATTCGAAAAGATGGTCAATTCAAACAAGGGATAGGGCTTGTAATGTGGTTGCCAAGGAAACATGATTACAGGCTCAACGGGGTTAACTATGGTACATAGCAAATAGGTGGGTGGAGTATGCATATATATGGTTCAATAAAGAAATGCCTATATCACTTCCCAGACTAAACAAGGCTACCACTTCACTTTGCAGGCACACATGGCAAGTTCTAGGCATTAAATGTCGTGCACAGAATATAACAAGCCTCCCACACACATGGCACATGACTCATTCCAGATTAGATCATCAAACACTCAGATCAAGGTATTTCAGCCAAATTAAGAACATATATTTTAAGGCCTTCTTACAAGAGTCAACAAATGAGCCTAAGCGTCAAACTAAAGTAACCGCTATATTCAAGCCATTACGAAATCAAACAAGGCTTCCTATTTTAATTCTACCCATAGCCCATAAGTTCCTAACTAAAACAAATAAAAAGCTAACTACACCCGGTTCAAACAAAACCCTTGGAAAAGAACCGTGATTTGAAGAAAAACCAAGGGGGAATTGATACACTACTACAAAAGAAAATCTTTTTTTTTCTTTCGACTTTAGTCCCTCAAGAAACCCGTCGAATGATATTTATCATTGGGCCAAGTCGAAATTGATTTATACAAATAAACTACGAAACTATCTATATACAAGAAAGTATTCCCCACCCCACACTTAAAAAGATGGCATGTCCCCATGTCATATAAAGTAAAGTAATGTGAGGTAAAGGAACTTCCCTGGTGGATCATTCTTGATCGGAGACAGTGCCAGGGTCGAGATGATATGCTCTCCCCAGCGCACGCAGCCAGCCCATGATTTTCTTTTCTGACTTCGCATTTTGGGTTGCCAAAGCATCAACTCTGGTCCCCAATTCTGTGATGGAAGTGCACAGTCCTGCCATGTCTTGTTCTAGAGCTGTCATTCGCATGCTCCGTCTGACCTGGGATGGTCCTTCAGCCACTGCAGCTTATTCCTGTAGGGGTAAGGCAGGTTCAACCTCCTCCTGCCCTTCGTCGCCCTCTTCCGACGCATTAGAATCGTCACTATGAGCTGCTCCTGGTGCCACCGGGTCTTTCCCGATGGTCACTTTCTCTGCCTGGAACTTTGCTTCTTTCTTTACCATGCCATCCGCATTTTTGTTCTCAGGCACCCTTGCTGCCCGGCACAATCTAGTGATCATAGAGGGGAAAAAAGAACCCATACCTCTTCTGTGTTGAACGGACGAACATCTCAAACTGAAGAACCTTGTCCACATGCAAGTCGTGGCCATTCACAAAGCACCATATCAAGGCTGCTCTTGGACCATTTACCTCTGTGGTGTTGTGGGACGGCAGTAAGCGACTGTTGATGATGTACAACCAGCATTTTCCTTCAAAAGTGAGTGAGGAAGAGTGTAGCTTCGATCCTGGCACAACCCACACTACCTCTTTGTCTGGTGCACAGATAGTTCTGAAAAACCTGTTCCATGTGATGGGTTCTCTCCTGTAAGTATCATAGAAATCTTCCTCCCCATTGATTTCAGGCAATCGATACACTCTCCTGATGGCTTCTAACGAGGCATCCACCCTCGTGTGTCACACAATGCATATTCTATCCTCATGTTCGGGGCAGTTGTCGTAGAACTCCCGAACAAGAATCAAGTTACCCTCCTCCGGCTCTTTGTAAAAGCTGTCCAAACTGTGCCTGATCAACTCCCGATACATATTAGGGCATTCATCCTAGTACGATCAAACTGAGCTGCACTGGTCTGTGCCCGTCCCCGAGACGAGCCTCCATGACCACTTGATGAGGCCCTGGTAGCGCGTCTCTTCCTTGAGGGTTGCATTTTACCTACACAATAAATACTACTATCAGTGGATAGAGTAATATGTGTCCCAATGGCGGTTACTCAGGCTTCACTCGCATAATTGGTCACAATTTATCTTCAACACTCATTAAGGCAAATCAACAAACAGGTAGTGTGCATATGTACCCCCAAGTAACCCAAAGACCCAATCAAACCCAACAATGGATTCCTCCAAATCAATCAATTCAAATAGCCTCCATATACCACATATAAACCACAATCCAAATCCCAAATAAAAGTACCTATGCTTTTACTACCCTATACAGAAAAGGAAAATAAAATTAAAAACAAATACTAAGAAAGAGGAATAAAATCATGTACTTACTTGGAGATCTTGAGAAGAACGGAGGTTGGAGATCGGTTGAGTGGAGAAGAGANTTAGGGAGGGAAAAAGAGAAGTGGGAGGGAGTGAGGGGTTTGGGTTGTTGAAGTTAGGGAGGGAAGAAGAGAAGTGGGGGAGAATGAGGGGTTTGGGTTCTTAGAGTTAGGAAGGGAAGAAGAGAAGTGGGGGAAGTGAGGGTTTGTGTTAAGGAAAAGAAGGGGGTGGGGGGATTAAAATAAAACAACTTACCTGGACAAGCCCGGGCTTCCGCGCCCCAATCCGCGGTCCAATCCGCAGCCGCGGATTCTGGGCAGAGGAGGTCCCAAAATCCGCGGTCCAATCCGCGGCCGCGGACGGGGGGCAGAACACAGGCCTAAATCTGCGGTCCAATCCACGACCGCGGATCTCCGTCTCCAGCCAATATTTGTGTTGCCCCATTTTGTTTACCTAGTCTTAGGTTAATTTCGACCCCCAAATCCTTCCGATGCACGTGATCTTTGCCCTGCACACTAGTAGGTCGATCAAAGTCGTTCAAAATCAATTACAACAAACAAATTAAGAAAAATAATGGGTTTCCTCCTAAAAAGCGCCTAAGTTAATGTCGCGACACGATGATTTACAACAAATCATGGGTTGCCTCCCAGGAAGTGCCTGATTTAACATCGCGGCATGACGCAGGCTTTCATTATCACTCCTCGTTCACGTACTGGGGCTCTTCCAAAGTTATATCCACTCTATCCCCTTTCCAAGGTAATGTTTCAACCTTTGCCCATTTACCGTGAACTTGTTTGTACCATCTTCAGATTCAATCTCTACAGCTCCGCTTGAGAACACTTGCACCACTCTGAAGGGTCCTGACCACCTGGACTTCAACTTACCCGAAAACAACCTCAATCTCGAGTTGTATAACAACACTAGATCTCCGGGCTTGAAGTTCCGATCTAAGATGTGCTTATCATGGATCATTTTCATCTTTTCTTTGTATAATCTGGCATTTTCAAAAGCATGGAACCTGAATTCCTCGAGCTCATGTAACTCAGTGACTCTGCTGGTGCATGAGGTCTCTATATCCAGATTCAGCTGCCGCAATGCCCAAAGTGCTTTATGTTCAAGCTCTACCGGAAGGTGGCATGCCTTTCCAAACACCAACTTGTACGGTGACATACCAATTGGAGTTTTGAATGCTGTGCGGTATGCCCATAATGCATCATCCAGCTTCTTTGCCCTATCGGTCCTTGTTGCATTCACTGTCTTTGTCAGGACACTTTTAATTTCTCTATTGGACACTTCAACTTGCCCGCTCGTCTGTGGGTGGTACGGTGTGGCTACTTTGTGGCGAACTTCATACTTTTCCAACAGACGTGCGAATGCTCTATTGCAAAAATGGGTTCCACCATCACTGACTATAGCTCTCGGGGTGCCAAAACGTGTGAAGATGTTTTTCTTTAGGAAACTTGTTACCCCTTTTGCATTATTGGTTGGGAGAGCCATTGCTTCGACCCACTTGGAGACATAGTAAACCGCTACCAATATATATATTTGTTACCATAAGAGATGACGAACGACCCCATAAAGTCGATCCCTCACATGTTAAAAACCTCCACCTCTTGAATTGTTATCATCGGCATCTCGTGACGGCGAGATATGTTGCATGTCCTTTGGCATTCATCGCAACTTTTGACCCAAGCATGGGCATCCTTGAACAGAGTAGGCCAATACAATCCCGATTCCAACACTTTTGCTGCTGTCCGAATTCCTCCAAAGTGTCCACCATATGGTGAAGCATGGCAAGCCTGCAAAACAGAAGGTTGATCTTTCTCAGGGATACACCTCCGGATCATGTTATCTACATATATTTTAAACAATAGAGGTTCGTCCCAATAAAAGGCTCGACAGTCGTGGAAGAACTTTTTCTTTTGAATTGAGGAGAGTTCATAAGGTACAATACCTCTTGCTAAATAGT
>AWOL01S0139906.1:2431-15212 GCA_000715115.1 Nicotiana otophora
TTTTAAGCATTATTAAGGGGGACCAAGCAATCAAAACTTTCAAGCAAGCAAACAATTCTCTGTACTGGTGTCTCTCCCCCCGACACCGTCTTGTTTTTCTGTAATAGCTTTCATTCAATGCAATCAAGCTTTCTTTCATTCTCAATTCTCTTTTCTGCCCTCTTTCAATTGCTCTTGACATCGGTTTTTTCGTACGGTACTGACAATCTAGTCTAGCATACGGAGGGGACCTCAGTTGACGGACAACAATCGTACTGACATCGGTTGCTTAGCCTTACGTCGCCCTTCCAAGGAACTTCAGGAAGGCGCCGCGTAACAGATATATCGCATTCACGCAGGGTCTAGAGAAAGGTCGCACTCCAAAGGGTGTGACATAGACAACCTACCTTAGTGCAAGCATTAGTGATTGCTTTCACGACTTGAATATGTAACTTACAGGTCACGCGAAAATAATTTTATCGTTGTTCCAATGCTCTTTTCCACTTTATTATATCTAGTTAGGAGAAATTAAACAAGTTGATGGAGACACGAGAGACGTTGCTCGATTGTTGGAGATGCACTTTTATGTAGTTGTAATAAGTTAATGCATAGGGTAGTTAAGTGTAATATTCCTAATATATTGTGTGAGGTCCAAAGCAAAGATTTAGTTTTGAATATACTACATTATTTTCAATATATAGCCAAAACAAAACTACCATTTCAACTTATAATCTTTGACTATTTGACGTAAAGATCTCGAAGGCTCCACACATAATCTTTCATGCATTTCGTGGTCCTAACTTATATTCTAGGTGCAACTTCAAGTATATACTTATTTCATTAAAAATATACTAAGCAATTTAATTTCACGGTCTTGTACAAGTTGAGTTATTTTGGAATCATTGAAATGTGTTTCAACAAATTTCACAAAAAATTTATAGTAGCTAGTACAAATTAAAGCAGCATTGTCCCTTTCACATCTGTCTGAATACTGATTATTATAGGTTTTTTTCTGGTGTGAGAGAAAAGTTGTGTGTGTACTAACATTATATTGTACATGTTAGAACTAGGTCTAGGGGTGTCAAACAGGCAATTTGATTAAATTTGAGATTGTTAAACTAGTTAAGTCAATAAAGTATATAAAGTTTATGACTTAACATACCTAAAAGTTTAGAAGAATTAACCTAAATAAGTCGTCCACCCAATAGCTTAAACTAAAAGTAGTCGATAGATGTATAATATTTATGTAATTCATGTATGATATGTGTATAATCGTATATAATCAATATATAATATATCTATGTATATCGGATGGAAAAATTAGATAATAAATTCGATCGGCTATTTGTATAAAAATTCCTAAAGTTTACTTGGATCAAAATATGTAAAAAGTTTATTTGGGTTAAGATACCTTGAGGGAGTCGTAAGAGGGATGCGTTAATATTAATTGACTTAATAACTAGTCATATATTATTCAATCCGTCCAAAATTTACTTAGTATATTATATAATGACCAATCCATCTAACTTAATTAGCTTGTTTGACAGATTTTGCAGGTTATTCTTAATTAAGATCGTCTTCCATATTAATTTGAAACAAGAACATTACGTAAAGAAAGAATAATATAATGCGAAACACGAGTATGTCTTATACACATATTAATGGATAATGAAAATTAAGTTGATTAGTCAAAGCAAATTTTCTTTAAATAAAAAAAAAATTGCGACGTGACATAATTGCTTTTTACATATTACTGCTACAAAGGATACAATAATGTCTTCATTTGGCGTAGGAAAATATTTTTCTCTCCGATCAAACACGATAAAATAATTTTTCGAAGTTTTTCTTCCATCATAAAGTGGACGAGCTGGCCTAATATTTTTGTGCTGTCTCAAGTCATACAAAGTCATGTTGCACACATGTTACTATCATTTCATGTTAATAAAAGCGGATCTCCAGCAACTCGACTCGAATGACTAGTCGTTGAGAATCCTCACGTGGCGGATGAACTCTCTGTGTCTATACAACCTAATTATCTCTCTCTAAGATGCAGAGAATCAAACCCTAGCCGCCATTTGTTGTTCATTAGAAACGTTAGAGAAACCTCTTTTCTATACACCCATAGTTGTGTATTTATAGGCTATAAGTAGGATTTAGGAGGAAAACTCATTAATGGACTTATGGGTCATCCAGAACACCTTATGAGTGGACCCTACCCAATAATGTGGAAAAATGACACTGTATAGCCGCTCTCAAAATAATAGCCGAAAATGTATATTTTATGTATATTTTTTGTATGTATATATATATTCTGTATGTTATAAACAAAAATTATACAAATTTTATATACTTTTTTGTCTATCGAATGTAAATAGTTTCTGATGCGGACTAAAATTGAAAATATCCCATAATATTTTCCAACAGTTCTGCATCTTTCACACACTGATCTCTCTCTCTCTGAATATAAGATTTAATATTACTGTTAGAAAGGTGGAAGTGTGTTTAGAATATTTCCTTAATTCTCATTTCTTTTCCTTTTAACCCTTTTTGGAAATTCCCATCTGCACCCATAGCATATTGTGTCACGGGATCAAGAAAAGTGCATTTTGTGGCTACTCCTTAGTCTTATCTTAATCTTCCAAAATTTGAATTTTCTAATTGATAGACCAATTGCAAATCAATAAATCAGAAAATCAAATCTTTCTTCATTGATTCCATTAGAAAGTGAAAGGTTTTAGATTTTTAGCCAAGACGTTTTCCGTCTCAATAACATTTTCCAAAATATGCGTGTGTACTGTGTATAATTATTTACTTAATTATAGTTGAAATGTGTTGTCTTATTTGGAATAGTTACAGTCCAAGATGGTACAAATTAAACTATAGTGTTAATTAAACTATGGGATAGTTTCCAAACTCAGTATTTCGAAATCAATACATATACATTTATACATATGTGTGTGTAAGCGTGCGTAAAATAATTATAGACAGTTAAATACTATATATTTTAGAATTCCACTCTCAATTAAGAATGAAAGATGTGTAAATTCTGAATTCGCTACTGAGCGATTTAGGGCTCGAACTGGGCTAATAGATCGAGAGACACAAGGGTGAATCTATGATGTTAGTTGCGATTTACGTGAACCTTGTATATATATGAAGAGTCTATTAAATTTATATAAATATTTGATTATAAATCTAAATATTATTATATTAACTTGAGAGCCTTATAGCAGTGGTGTAGCCAGGAATTTCGCCAAGGGTTTTTAAACTTTAAACTAGTCAATATTTTTTTTGTCGATGAATTGTATCAAATTTTTTAAATAAAACTACGCACATTTAACTAAACAATAAAATAACTTTTAATAGAACTATAGTTTTATAAATCAAAATTAAAATAACAAAAGTATAAAATTAGAAATTTTACTAATAAAAGTAAGCATAAAACCAAAGGAAAGAGAGAGTCCAGAGAATTTGTAGTTTGTAGAGAGCTTTTATTGAAGAAATTTTTGTAGAACTTGACTTTTAAATTATATTATTTATTTAAGAAATTGTAGTTAAAAAATTACTTTTAAGATTAGTTGTTTATTTCTACACAAATTTTAAGTTTTAAGACTTATTTTATTAGGTTGAAAAAGAATAGAATAAATCACACATGGTGGTCTCCGTTTAGTTTTGACAAACAAAATGAGCAGAACTCTGAACCCGTGAATAACACGTTATTTTGAATATTCTGAACCGCTAAACTACCTCACTCAATTGTGTTAAGAGTGTTCAAAATATAATATATAACCATATAAAGTAGTATTTAACTTACATATATAGCATAATTTTTCGGCGATGGGTGTACGCTTGACCACCCTTAACATAAAATAGCTACACCACTATTTTATAGAGACTTTTAAACTTCAAATCGTAAATCCGCTTTTCAAGCGACAAAATACCATGCAAAAGGAGGAATGTGAAGTCCTCAAAGATACTGCAAATCTACATGGGGATAGGACTATTATCGTGAGAGTGGTCTCATGTCTCAAAATGATCAAAATCATAAATATACCCCACTGTTTATACTCTACCAGCCTGTCTTAAATTCGTCTTACTGTGCAATTATGACTATGCATATATTGCATGAGAATTTTAGTGAACCCCAAAAAGTACAATCAATCACTATTGCCCTCCACAATGGTATATATACACAGTGCAATCCCAAGTATCAACATTTATTGATCTCGACTAATCTGAATTCTTAATATATAGGGTCGATTATAAGGGTCCACGTTTTCCACTCGGAGTTTTTTTTATTTTCAAAACTTCATTTCGAAACCTCTGGTTAATGATGGGAACCCATCCATCCCCTCACATCCTTAAGTAATATGATATATAATTATATGAGAATCGAAAAAGGATAAAAAGAGAGAGAGGAAAAAACAAATATTATACGCATTCCCACGTCTTTTTGGTGTGGAGGCCGTGGCGAAGCTAGAAGCCTGAATATGAATTCGATCGAACTCAGTAGTTTTTGTTCAAATATATTATTTGTATTTAAAAAATTTATTAAACGTATACAAATAGTAAATTTAGAACCCAATTAGTAGCTTTTAATATTCTTGTTTTAAAATTCAGAACTCATAAAATTAAAATTCGAGCTCCGCTCTGTGAGGAGGAGAACAAATGCTTGACATATTATGATCGTCTGATGAAACAGCAAACAAATAGTCTCGTAAGGAACTAAAACAAACGGATTTCTTTATAGGTATGGATAACTAATATATTGGGGTCTTCTTCATTTTCATTTAACAAAACCATGCATATATATTAACTTAAGTTAGGCCATTAAAAGGTGCTAATTTAAAATATTTATTCCTTGTATCCAACATATCATCAAGTGTATCGTATCGTTGAATTGATCACCAAAACCAAATCCTCAACAATCTTTTATACGTACTCTTTAGGAAAAGATCAATCTAGAGTATTATTATCATAAGAATGGAATAGACAAAAAATCCAGCAGGAAAATAGATAACATATAGTGTTGCATATAGGAAATGGTGGAACCAGAATTTTACTAAAAGTGTTCAAAATATGAAAAGATAAATACACGGGAAAAGCTAAAGAAATTCAATGTATATTATATATACATGAAAATAATTTTATATAACTATACAATGTAGGTAATTTTCCAAGAAGTGTCACGTGACACACGTTAGACAAAGATGGCTCCACTAGTGCAAATAGGACTTTAAATAGCTGGCATCCCCCAAAGCTGGAACATAGTTAAGGAAGCTTGGAATTTTGGGCATTTGTTAAGAGACAAAATGACGAAAAAGAAAAGACAACCACAGTTTGCGTAGCTTTCACTTCACACAAATTGCATAGATATGGTGGGTACAATTATTTAAGTGTTGGATTGGTAATTTTAATATACTTTGCAGTAGAGAAACATGTAGAGAAAGGGGTCACTTAGTTGTACATAGAGGAGGGACATTTTAGTCTATTTATCAATGAAGTGGTTAGTAGTCTGTTAGGCGGGTTAGTTTGTTAAGCTTAGTTAAGTTGTATAAATAGCAATGTATAGTGTACCGTTTAATTGAATATGTGAATACAAATATTTTCCTCTTCTCTATTTCACTTTTTCTCTCAAATCACATTGTCTTAGCTAACTTCATATTAGATTTGCTAATTCAGTATGGTATAGCGATTCTAGTCCTCATCGATTCAAGCTGAAGCTGCGTGTGTTGAGTTGGTACATTTGTGATTGAAAAATTGCCATAGAAATTATCGCCATTTTTAACAGAAGTAACTGTTACTGAAGCACGGCTAAGAAGCCATGAGAGATACTGTTGTTGTTGACACCTTTGTCACTAGAACTGGTAGAACTGATGAAATGGATTTTCGGTCGATTTACCTCACAATCACCCCTTGTACCAAAGACTAGCATATACGAATAGAGCTCATCTCATTTCGTTTCAATTAGCATGTACTGAAAACTATACTCTTTGGGATCGTTCAATGAGGATTGCTCTAAAAGGAAGAAACAAGCTAGGTATTGTGGAATGAACGTGGAAAAAGGAGAATTTTCGTGATAATCTCTGGGAACAGTGGGAGAGATATAATACTATTGTACTCTCTTGATTGATGAATATTGTAACTCCTCAACTTATTAGAGGAGTTGTGTTTGGATCGAATGCACATGCAGTGTGGAAAGATCTTCGGGAAAGATTCAACAAGGTGGATGGATCTAGGCCTTACAAACTGCATAAGGAGATTGCAACTCTGTATCAAGGTACTTCTTCAGTTTCTGCGTATTATACAAAATTAAAGGATATGTGGGATGAGTACGTGACTCTAGTACCTGTACCTGGTTGTGATTGTGTTAAATCTAGAGACTATGTAGTGCATATGAGAAGACAAAAGTCGTATCATTTTCTAATGCGCTTAAATGAGTCATACTCTCAAGTAAGGAGTCAGACCCCTCACCCTCAGTGAATCTAGCATACTCTATGATCATGAGAGATGAGAACCAAAAGTCAATAGCTGCTATAGCAGGAAACTTAGTCACAACTGCTGCTATCACATCTGAGAATTTTGAACCTACTGCGCTACTTAGCTCTAGGTCTGGGAGCTTTCAAAACAACAATTTTCAAACTAGTAGTTCTAATGTGCAGCCTGGTAAGTTTTACCCTAATAGTTATCCAAGATCAAAGAAAGGCTATGGTGAGTTTTGTGAGTACCGTAGGAAGAAAGGTCATAGAAAAGAGAATTGCTACAAGATCATTGGTTATCCACAAGGATTTAAATCCAAGAAGAAATGGGGAGCATGCAATTCCTCTGCTTATAGTGTTTTTACTGAGGAAACAAATCAAAATTGCCAGACACATCCCCAATTCATGATGCAGACTCAACAGGGACAAAGCTCACAGATGCAGTCTCAACCACAATTGATGATGCAGACTCCAGGACATCATAAGAGTGGACAAGGGAAGCAAACACCTCAAACTCCTACTTATTCATTTACTAAGGAACATTATGATCAAATATTGCAAAAGCTAAATAAAGTGTCACGACTCAAAATCCTAACCTGTCGTGATGACGCCTATCTCAGTACTAGGCAAGCCGACAACATCAATAACCCACGATTTCCTTTAAATTTAAAAACGTAACTTTTAATACAATACCAAAGATCTAGCAATTTCCGATACAACACTCCCAAAACCTGGTGTCACTGAGTTCATGAGCATCTAATATGAGTACAAGTCTGAAAAATATGGTCTATAATAGTCTGAGACCAAATACAGTAAACAAGGAGATAGAGAAGGAGAGATAAGGTCTGCGGAACACGGCAACTACCTCAAAATCTCCTGAAAGTCAACTACGCGAAATGATCAACACCCACTATGTTCAGGAACACTTGGATCTGCACACGAAGTGCAGGGTGTAGTATGAGTACAACCAACTCAGCAAGTAACAATAATAACTAAGGAACTGAAGATAATGACGAGCTACACAGTCATAGTTCACTTTCAGTAGTTCCAGCAAAGAATAGACATGCTTTTAAATTCGGCAGTTTAAGTCAAATCAATTTTATACAGTTCAATTTCAAGTAATCCGGATATAAATTCTTTGAGAGATTTTACAACAATGACAGATAGCAACCAAGTGCAACAACAATGTAAAGCAAGTACCGCCTCTCAGGAAACAGTCACTCAACTTATCACAACAGCTCAACCACTCGGCTCTCAGCCCTCAACACTCACACTCAATGGGTACACGCGCTCACTGGGGGGTGTGTACAGACTCCAGAGGGGCTCCTACAGCCCAAGTGCCTTAATCAGCACCGACAACTCACGTGCTATACGGACAACTCATGTGCTATAATATCCTGCACGGAAAACTCACGTGCCATAATATCCTTACCTCACCGACAGGCCCATGGCCTTAATCAGTCCTCAACCTCTCAAGTCTCTCAGGCTCTCAAAAATCATAAAGATCAGCCCAAACAAAGATAACATACTATATCAACAAATATCTAGAAAGACTGAGTTATAATACGCAATAAAAACCATGACTGAGTACAAGACATCAATTAACAAATAATTCAACAAGTACGCGAACTCTACGGGTCTCGACAGTACTATAACATAGCCTAAGCATGATTTCTAACATGATTTATAGTCAAATTTCTTCAACACATAGAGATCATATAGCTAATAATAAATTTTTCAACTTTACAGTTTTCCGGGACGGACCAAGTCACAATCCCCTTGGTGTACGCTCACACGCCCATCACCTAGCATGTGCGCCACCTCCAAAATAATCACATGATACTAAAATCCGGGGTTTCATACCCTCAGGACCAGATTTATAATTGTTACTTACCTCAACCCGTGTAATTCTTTATTCCGCTATGCCCTTTCCACGAGAATTGATTTCCGAAAGCCTTATATCTAGCCACAATTAATTTGATTCAGTCAATACCAATTATTATAATTAATTCCATAAGAAAATACTAATTTTGCCAATAAAATCCGAAATTAACTCAAAAATCGCCCGTAGGGCCCATGTCTCAGAACCCGACAAAAGTTATATAATATGAACGCTCATCCAACCACGAGTCTAACCATATAAATTTCACCAAAATCCGACACCAACTCGACCCTCAAATCTTCAATTAAAATCTATGAAGATTTCTACCATTTTCAACCCAATCCTTACCCATTTGAACTTAACAATCTTTCCACAACCTTATTGGCATGTATATATGATACTCTACACCGAAAATCATACTATTAATCACCCATTTTTACTTCAAACCCGAAATTAAAGAATTAGGGAAAGCAATTCTTACCTCTTTGAAGCCCTAGCAAGATCCTTGTGAAATCTTCAAACCTTGAACAAGAATTGATGGATAAATCACTAAGTCTTCACTTTCTCTCTCTAAAATGCTCTCACCTCTCTCTAAAATATTAGATTTTGGCTCAAAATGAGCTTCAAGGACTATAAATCGAAGTTGAGTCGGGTCTAAAATTAGAAAGAATGGAAGCTCCGACGCAGTTATTCGGTCGCATATGCGATCGCATAACAGGTATGCGGTCCGCATACCGGCCGCATAATTTGGCCTCCAAAGCTGGGCGTTACTAACCCGAACTGCGGTCATTATGCGGTCTGCATACTTGTTCCGCGGTCGCATAATGCACCGCAAAACAAGTTTGCGGTCGCATAGTGCACCGCAGATTTTCCTCAAATCTTGCCCCTCTCTTGATCCACTTTGCGACCACTATGCGGTCCGCAGAGTGACTCGAACTTTTTGGGTTGAACAATGCACCAAAGTGTAAAGGAAAATTTTGTCGAAAAATGGTCATTTCTGCGATCACTATACAGTCGCAGAATCACTGTACTAATTGATCTACCTCGGCACCATCAAAACTTAATTTCCTTAGTAAAATTTCTCCGAGGTCGTTACACATAAGTTAGCATCCGGTCAACCTTTTGAACTTATATTCTAAACCTTGGAACTAAGCGCTCTAAATCATTTCAAAGCCTCACCGAACCCAAACCAATTACCTTGGCAAGCCAAATAATAACTGTAATTCACAATTTGAGCAGTGAATGGGGGAACGGGATTGCAATAGTCAAAATGACCGGTCGGGTCGTTACATTCTTCCCCTCTTAAATAAACGTTCGTCCTCGAACGAGTCCCAAGTAGCTTCTCCAATTGGCTGGTCTCTCCACTGCACCTTCACTGAAGCTATTTTCTTTGATCTCAACTTTCGAACCTGCCGACCTAAAATAGTTACCGGGTCCACATCATAAGTCAAATTACTGTCCAGCTGCACTGTACTGAAATCCAGAATATGAGACGGATCCCTAACATACTTTCGGAGCATAGATACATGGAACTCTAGATGAACACCTGATATACTAGGTGGCAAGGCAAGTTCATAAGCCATATCTCCAATTTTTTTAAGTATCTCAAAAGGCCCAATATACCGAGGGCTCAACTTGCCCTTCTTCCCGAACCTCAACACACCCTTCATGGGTGAAACTTTGAGCAGAACCTTCTCCCCATCTATGTTAACAACATCACGAACCTTCCTGTCGGCATAACTCTTTTGTCTAGACTGTGTCGTGCGAAGCCGTTCCTGATTACTTTAACCTTCTCTAAAGCATCCTAAACCAAGTCAGTACCCAATAGTCTAACCTCACCCGACTCAAACCAACCCACCGAAGACCGACATCGTCTCCCATATAAAGCTTCATACGGAGCCATCTGAATGCTTGACTGGTAGCTATTATTGTAAGAAAATTCCGCGAGTGGCAGAAATTGATTCCAAGAACCCCCAAAATCAATGACACAAGCGCGTAGCATATCCTCCAATATCTGAATAGTGCACTCGGACTGTCCGTCTGTCTGAGGGTGAAATGTTGTACTCAACTGAACATGTGTGCCCAATTCTCCCTGCACTGCCCTCCAAACCTGTAAGGTAAACTGCATACCCCGATCTGAAATAATGAACACCGGTACGCCGTGTAGGCGAACAATCTCGCGAATATAAATCCCAGCCAACTGCTCCGAATATCTACAAGAGATAGGAATCCACCTATTTGGCTAAAGGACTTGGTTTATCTGAATATTCATCAGAGTGTTCCTTATAACATAGCCAACTATGTAACTTACAGTGGTGTTTTTCCTAAATATCAGGCATATCTTGCAGCTTTCTTCTCCATTGTTGAACCTTCTTCCTTTGCTGAAGCCAGCCAAGATCCTAGATGGGTGGAGGCCATGCAATTAGAGATTGAGGCACTAGAGAGTAACAATACATGAGAGGTAGTATAACTTCCTAAATGCAAGATTTCTATTGGGATGTAAGTGGGTATATAAAGTTAAATATAAGGCTTCAGGAAAGGTGGAGAGGTTCAAGGCAAGGCTAGTAGCTAAGGGATACTCTCAGAAAGAAGGAATTGACTACAAGGAATTGATGCTGCTAAGAGGTGGCGCATCCATCAAATGTATGTGTATAATGTTATTTTGCAAGGTGATCTATTTGATGAGATTTATATGGAGTTTCCACTAGGATTTAAGAGCCATGGGAGTCACATGCAGTTTGTAGGCTCATCAAATCCTTATATGGGCTTAAGCAAGCTCAAAGACAGTGGAATGAGAAGCTTACTGAAGCATTGTGTACATTTGGCTTTTCTCAGTTAATATGATCACTCTTTATTTGTCAAGAAGCTACCAGAATGTGGCATTGTTATTGTGCTTGTGTATGTAGATGATATGCTAGTAACTGGTACTAGCTTACAATTGATAGAAAAAACAAAGACAACTTTGCAACAAACCTTCAAGATGAAGGACTTATGACAACTCAAGTATTTTTTGGGTATAGAATTTGCCAGGTATGAGAAAGAAATTCTAATGCATGAGAGGAAATATGCATTAGAACTTATTTCAGAACTTGGACTTGGAGCAGCTAAGCCAACTATAACACCTTTAGAGATGAATGCCAAATTGGCTACAAAGGAGTATGATGATCATCTGAAGACTCAAGAAAGTACAGAAGATGAGTTATTGACTGATCCAGGAGCTTACCAAAGACTAAATGGAAGGATGTTGTACCTAACAATAACAAGACATGATCTAACATTCAGTGTACAAACCTTGAAGCATTTTTTACAGCAATCAAAATGATCCCACATGGAGGCAGCTATGAGAATAGTCAGATATGTGAAAAACCATCCTGGCCAAGGAGTGCTACTGTCAAATAATAACAAAGGCATAATATAAGCCTATTTCGATGCAGACTGAGCTACTTGTCAGCACTCTAGGAAGTCTGTAACAGGCTTTATAATAAAGCTAGGAGATTCCTTGGTATCCTGAATGTCCAAAAAATAAGCAAATGTCTCAAGAAGTTCAGCAGAGGCAGAATATAGAAGTTTATCAGCTACAATTATAGAGTTAGTTTGGTTAATTGAATTAATAAAAGAGATTGGATTTGAAGTTCAGTTACCTGTTGATATCTACTGTGATAGCAAGACATCAATGCAAATAGTTGTCAACCCTGTGTTTCATAAAAGGACCAAACATATTGACATAAATTGTCATTTCATAAGGGAAAAAATTCTGTTGGGATTAGTTAATACCAAATATGTAGGAACAAGGGAGCAGGTGGCAGATTTGTTAACAAACGTCTTGAACAGAGTTCAGCATGAAAACTTAAGTTCTAAGCTAGGTATGTTTGATGTATTTGCACCATCTAGTTTGAGGAGGAGTGTAGAGAAATGGGTCACTTAGTTATACATAGAGCAAAGGTATTTTAGTCTATTTATCAGTGAGGTGGTTAGTAGTTTGTTAGGTCGGTTAGTTTGTTAATCTTAGTTAAGTTGTATAAATAGCAATGTATAGTGTATTGTTTCATTGAGTATGTGAGTACAAATAATTTCCTCTTCTCTATTTCACTTCTCTCAAATCACATTGTCTTATCTAGGGTTCTTCATCTCATATATGCTAATTTAGCAAAACATAAATTTGAGTTCAAGACTAAGTCTTTTACTATTTAATTTATTCATAATATTTTTTTGTAATCCTTTGAAATACTTGTCCTTAAGTAACACCGTTAACTCTCTCTCTCCACTTCATTTAAGTTATTTCTCCTCTGCCATGTAATGATGTAAATATACTTTTATATAATAACAATACTTATACCTTAATCCTAAGCATGTAAATATATTTTTATATGTTTATATTTCTTTTGTAATAAGTCTTAAGGCATTTAGTCATTTTAATAGATACAAAGGCAGACCTATGTTC
>AWOL01S0139923.1:4284-14594 GCA_000715115.1 Nicotiana otophora
CTATAAACCTGTCAGTTTCTCCGAAGTGCATCGACGTGACTTGCCGACCCTACTTTATAAATCCATATTTCTTTACTCCGATATCGTATGAATAAATGGTTTGCACCGTTGAAAACTAGGTTCATATACATTCATTTTGGTATGATATATGTCCCAAATGACATCCTAAAACTTATGAATTAATTTCTCAAAACGGCTCATTACAAGGCAAATCTTAACTCGATTTTTCCGCAACTTAAATCCGATTTTTTCCAAACTTTATATTCCATATCCAAACATCATATATAGTCCTATCATGACTTTAAAGTCATTTAAATCATAATTATAAAGTCTCATATTCATCTTAACTTACTTAAGACTTCAGTAAACCTTTCTTATCCTTGTAGAAAGATTTCGTCCTTTTTGAGCTTACTTTAGATAATCCTATAATGACAGTGACGTCTGAAATACGGGGTGTAACAACATGTCCCCTTAGAAACATTTGTCCCTGAATGATAACTCTTAAATGCTTGCAAAAATAGGACGTAACATCATTAAATCACTTTATATACTTTCAAAGAGGATCTCATTTTCAAGCTTACAAAAATTGACTTACGATGTACTTTCACGTACAAAAACATGGGGTGTAACATCCATAGGAAACTTTTAAACTCTTAAATAAAAGTCAAAAATCGACTTAGAAGCCGACGACCCACGTCTCGAAATGCGATAAAAGTCACAAAACCTGAAAGCCCATTCTTGGTCAAACTTCTTGTAACGACCCAAAATCCTAACATATCGTGATGGCCCCTATCGTGGTACTAAGCAAGCCGACATTTCAAAATATTTCCAACACTTTTAATCGAAACGAATTAAAGCAGCTTAAACCATAAAAGTTCTCAAAACCAGGTTAGAAACCCAAAACGCAACGCGGAAGTTCCCAACTATCGTGGTGTCACAGAGTACATGAGCATCTATACATCACAATGTCTATGATAGTCTGAAACTAAATACAATAAGCGGAAAGATATGGAAGGAGAGACAAGGTCTGTGAAACGCCGGGCAGATACCTTAAAATCTCCAAAAGATCAACTGTGCGATGGAATCAACACTCACCGTGTCCGAAAACACATGGATCTGCACACGAAGTGCAAGGTGTAGCGTGAGTACAACCAACTCAGTAAAAAACAAGACTAAATAAAGAACTGAAAGTAGTGACGAGCTTCACAGTTAAAGTTCAATTACTGTAATTTCAACATAGAAAGGTAGGCATGCTTTCAAGTTCGAAAATTTAGGCCAAAACAGTTAATTCATGTCAAGTTCAACTGAAACAAAAGATAATATCTCTCAGAAATTTCAAGACAGTGATATATGACAGCTGAAGTGAAAAAATAATGAAGTCAATGCATCATCTCAGAGCAACAGTCACCCAGTCCTCCCACTCACTCCAACCTCACAATCACTCATTCCTCACAGTAACTCATTCCTCTCAATCACTCACCACTCGTCACTCGGCACTCGTACTCAGTAGGTACCTACGCTTACTGGGGGTGTGCACAGACTCCAGAGGGGCTCCTTCAGCCCAAACGCTATAACAAGCCAATCATGGCATATATCAGAGAAACATGCTGCGGTATGCATCCCGATCCCATACATATCCTCACAATCAGGCCCTCGGCCTCACTCAATCATCAATCTCTTCAGTCTCTCGGGCTCTCAGTAATTATGAAAATCATCCCAAACAGAAATGGTATAATGTATCAAAAAAGAACAATAGAGACTGAGATATGATATGCAAGTAAAATTATGACTGAATACAAAACAGCAAATTAGCAGATAGTTCAACATGTACACGGCCTCTGTGGGTCCCTACAGTGTCAACACATGGTCTAAATATGATTTCTAACATGATTTGCAGTTCAGTTTCACTAATACGTGGGAAATGTACGAATAACAGCAGATTATTCAACTACACAGTTCCATAGAATTGGCCGAGCCACATTTCCAACGGTGCATGCCCACACGCTCGTTACCTAGCATGTGTGTCACCTCAAAACCAAACACATGACACATAATATGGGGTTTCGTACCATCAGAACCAAATTTAGAACTTTTACTTACCTTAATCCTAGCAACTCTCTACTCCAACACACCCCTGCCTCGCCAAACGGCCTCTGAATGCCTCGAATCTAGCCATAAACAATTCGATATAATCAATACGGGCTAAAGGAATCAAGTCCATAAGAAAATACTAAGGTATAAATCGAAAGTCAAAAATTGACTCAAAAGCCGGCCCACGGGCGCACGTCTCGAAATTCGATAAACGTCACAAAACCCGAAAGCCCATTCAACGAAGAGTTAACCATACCAAATTTATCAAAATCCGACACAAAGTCGTCACCCAAATCCCCAAATTAAACTCTTCAAATCCCTAGCCTCAAACTCTCAATTTACACCTTAAATACACACCAACTAGGTGGGAAAATCAATGGGGAAGCAAGATTATTAATTAAAAAAGAGCATAAGGGACTTACCTCAAGAATCTGTTTAAAACTCCTATCAAGAATCGCCAAAATTTGAGTTTAAAATGTATAAAATGAAGCAAAATCGCGAACCCTTGTATTTAAGTGTTCTGTCCAGCACTTCCGTTTCTATGTAAACTTAACCGCTATTGCGGCGTCGCAGAAGCGACCACTCACCCGCATCTACGGCTTCTTCCGCTCCTGCAGCCCCTCACTCCGCTCCTGCGGACTCGCTTCTGCGAGCTCAAAGCCGCTTCTACGGAATCCAGTCCCCTTGCCAAATTCCGATGTTGCGGTCCCCCTGCTGCATCTGCAGTCACGCAGGTGCGGAAATCCCCTCGCAGCTGCGGCCACATGCACACACCCCTCCAAACTCGCACCTGCTAAAACCATCCCGCACATGCGAGCTTGGACCTGTGATCAAAGCTCCGCAGGTGCGGTTACACTAGCAGAGTCCAGCTTCTGCAATCTTTCAACTTCAACTTTTGATCTGTTAACCATCCAGAATCAACCCGAGGGCCCTGGGACCTCAACCAAACATACCAACAAGTCTTAAACTATGATACGAACTTAGTCGAGCCCTCAAATCACATCAAACAACATCAAAAACACAAATCGCACCTCAATCCAAGCCTGTTGAAATTAAGGAATTCCCACTTCTACAAAAGACGTCGAAACCTATCAAATCACATCCGATTGACCCCAAATTTAGGCACAAGTCACAAATGACATTACAGACCTACTCCAACTTCCGGAATAGGAATCCGACCTCGATATCAAAAAGTCCACTCCCGGTTAATCTTTCATAAATCCAAATGTTCGCCATTTCAAGCCTAATTTCACTACGGACCTCCGAATCGCAATCCGGACACGCTCCTAAGTCCAGAATCACCCAAGGGAGCTAACAGAACCATAAAAACTCCATTATAGAATCGTTTATATATAAGTCAACCATTTCAACTTAAGTTTTCAACCTTGAGACTAAGTGTCTCAATTCATTCCGAAATCCTCACCGGACCCGAACTGACTACCCCGACAAGTCACATAACAACTATAACGTATAAATTGAGCAGTAAATGGGGGAACATGGTTACAACCCTCAAAATGACTGGCCGGGTTGTTACATTCCCCCCTCCCTGTTAAACAAACGTTCATCCTCAAACTGGTCTAGAAACGTACCTGGAGTCTAAAATAGGTTTGGATATCTACTCTACATCTCCCGCCCGGTCTCCCAAGTAGCCTCCTCGACTGGTTGACCTCTTCACTGCACCTTCACTAAAGTTAGGTCCTTTGACCTCAACTTTCAAAGCTGTCGATCCAAAATGGCCACCGGCTCCACATAACAACTCAAATCACCATCCAAATGAATCGAGCTAAATCCAACACATGAGATGAATCGCCGACATAATTCCGGAGCATAGAAACATGAAATAATGGATGCACACTCGACAAACTAGGTGGCAAGGCAAGCTTGTAAGCCAACTCCCCTATCTTCTGAAGTACCTCAAATGGCCCAATATACCGAGGGCTCAACTTGCCCTTCTTCCCGAACCTTATAACACCATTCATGGGTAAAACCTTGAGCAGAACCTTCTCCCCAACCATGTAAGCAACATCACGAACCTTCCTGTCTGCATAACTCTTCTGTCTAGATTGCGCCGTGTGAAGCCGCTCCTGAATCAATTTAACCTTGTCCAAAGCATCCTGAATCAAGTCAGTACCCAATAGCCTAGCCTGACCCGGCCCAAACCAACCCACCGGAGATCTACACCGTCTCCCATACAAAGCCTCATACATAGCCATCTGAATGCTCGACTGGTAGTTGTTATAGGCAAACTCCGTGAGCGGCAGAAACTGATCCCATGAACCCCCGAAATCAATGACACAAGTGCATAACATGTCCTCCAATATCTGAATAGTGCGCTCGGACTGTCCGTCCGTCTGAGGGTGAAATGTTATACTCAGCTCCGCCTGGGTGCCCAACTCTCGCTGCACGGATCTCTAAAACTGTGATGTAAACTGCGTGCCCTGATCTGAAATGATGGACACTGGCACACCGTGAATGCGAACAATCTCGCAGATGTAAATCTCAGACAACCGCTCTGAAGAATAAGTAGTCCAACTTGAATGATGTGCGCGGACTTGGTCAGTCGATCCACAATCACCCAAATAGCATCGAACTTCCTCAAAGTCCGTGGAAGCCCAACTACAAAATCCATGGTGATCCGCTCCCATTTCCACTCTGGAATCTCTAGCCTCTGAAGCAATCCACCCGGTCTCTGATGCTCAAACTTCACCTGCTGACAGTTAAGGCACCGAGCTACAAATCCCACTATATCCTTATTCATTCTTCTCCACCAATAATGATGCCTCAAGTCTTAGTACATCTTCGTGGCACCTGGATGAATGGAATACTATGAACTGTGGGCCTCCTCAAGAATCAACTCACGTAGCCCATCTACATTAGGCACACAAATCCAACCCTGCATCCTCAATACCCCATCATCCCCAATAGTAACATCTATGGCATCACCGTGTCCTTAAGGACAAGCAAATGGGATAATCATATTGGCGCTCTTTGATGCGATCATATAAGAAAGACCGAGAAACCACACAAGCTAGAACCCGACAGGGATCCAAGACATCTAATCTCATGAATTGGTTGGTCAAGGCCTGAACATCAACTACAAGCGGTCTCTTACCAACAGGAATGAATTCAAGGCTACCCATGCTCATTGCGTTCCTACTCAAGGCATTAGCCACCACATTGGTCTTCTCGGGATGATATAGAATAGTGATATGATAGTCCTTTAGCAGCTCCAACTATCTCCGCTACCTCAGATTTAGACCCTTTTATTTGAACAAGTGATGGAGACTCCGATGATCTGTGAATACCTCACAAGACACATCATAGAGGTAGTGCCTCCAAATCTTCAATGCATGAACAATGGAAACCAACTCCAAATCCTGAACAGGGTAGTTCTTCTAGTATGCCTTCAACTTACGCGAAGCATAAGTGATCACTCTACCCCATGCATCAAGACATACCCAATACATATCGGAGAAGCATCATAATACACTGTATAAGAACCAGAAGCTGCAGGCAATACTAGAACTGGAGTTGTGGTCAAGGCAGTCTTAAGCTTCTGAAAGCTCTCCTCACACTCATCCGACCACCTGAAAGTAGCACCCTTTTGGGTCAATTTTGTCAAAGGCGATGCAATAGACGAGAAACTCTCCACGAAGTGACGATAATAACCGGCCAAGCCGAGAAAGCTCCGAATCTCCGTGGCTGAGGATGGTTTGGGCCAACTCTGAACCGCCTCTATCTTCTTCGGATCCACCTGACTCCCTTCACTACACACCACGTCCCCAAGAATGCCACTGAACTAAGCTAAAACTCACACTTGGAGAACCTGGCATAAAGATTATCCTCCCTTAACCCCTGCAACACAACTCTCAAATGATGGGCATGATCTACCTGCCTATGAGATTACACTAGGATATCATCAATGAACACTATGACAAACGAGTCAAGATAAGGATGAAATACACTGTTCATCAGATGCATGAATGTTGTTGGGGTGTTGGTCAACCCAAAAGACATCACAAGGAACTCATAATGACCATAACGGGTCGTGAATGCTGTCTTTAGAATATCCGAGTCCCGAATCTTTAACTGGTGATACCCAGAACTCAAATCAATCTTGGAGAACACCCTCGCTCCCTGAAGTTGGTCAAATAAATCATCAATGTGCGACAATGGATGCTTGTTCTTGATTGTAACTTTGTTCAACTGCCTGTAATCAATGCACATTCTCATAGTACATCCTTTTTCTTCACAAACAGAATTGGTGCACCCCAAGGCGACACACTAGGCCTAATAAATCCCTTATCAAGAAGTTCTTGAAGCTGCTCTTTCAATTCCTTCAACTGAGTTGGTGCCATACGATACGAGGGAAAAAATGGGCTGAGTGTCCGGCACCAAGTCAATATCCCTGTCGGGCGGCATGCTCGGTAGGTCTGCAGGAAATACATCTGGAAAATCACACACTACCGGAACATAATCAATAGTAGGAGTATCAGCACCAACATCCCTCACAAAGGCCAAATAAGATAAACAAACCTTCCCGACCATCCGTTGGGCCTTCAAATATGAAATCAATCTACTAGGAGCAAAGTCTAGAGAACCTCTCCACTCAATCCCTGGAAACCCAGCATCGCCAACGTCATGATCTTAGCGTGACAATCCAGAACAGCATGACATGGAGACAGCCAATCCATACACAAGATCACATCGAAATCCACCATACTAAGAAATAAAAGATCCATTCTTGTCTCCAATCCCCCAATAGTCACTACACACGACTGATATACGTGGTCCACAACAATAGTATCGCCCACTGCATAGATACACGAACATATGAAACTAAGGACTCACTGGGCATATCCAGATAATGAGCACAATACGATGATACATACGAATAAGTGGAACCAGGGTCAAATAATACAGAGGCATCTCTGTGGCATACTGAGACAATACTTGTGATCACTTCATCGGAAGTACAACATTTGGCCTGACAGGAATAGCATAGAATCGTGCCTGGACTTCAACTGATCGGCCTCCCCCTCTTGGGCGACCCCTAGCTGACTGAGGCCCACCTCGAGCTAGTTGGGCGGGTGGTGAAGTAATTGGTGTTGAAGTCCCAGCCTGACTCCTCTGCTGCACTGGACCTCCCGGGCTACGAGGGCACTGCCTCCACATATGCCCAAACTCCCCACACTCAAAGAAACTCCTCGGTGCTAGTGGTGGGGACTGAAGGGAGCCTCAAGCACTAAGATAACTGCTAGGAGGACCTGGCATAGATGAACCCTGAACCGATGGAGCACAAGACAAACACTGAGCTAGAAGGATACTGGGAGATGATTGACCCTGATGAGAACTGTATGAACCATGGCTGGATGATGCACCACGGTGAACTAGAAGATCTGTTTAAGCGTGACTATAAGGATGACCCCTGCCGTGGTGGAACTGACTTCCAGAAGGAACACTACTGAAGCCACCCGAGCTACGAGGCCTCTTGGCCTCCCTCTCTTCGCACTCCTGACTACAAACCATCTCTATCTGTCGAGAAACGTTGACCACCTCATCAAAAGTAGCACTAGACACCCTCTCCCGAGTCATAAGCAACCACAACTGATATGTGAGGCCATCAATGAACCTCCTAATCTTCTCCCTATCAGTGGGAACCAACCAAACTGCATTACAAGCTAACTCAAAAAACCTCATCTCATACTGTGTCATAGACATGCCCTCCTGACGTAACTACCCAAATTGTCTGCGCAGCTTCTCCCTACGAGACTGCGGCACAAACTTCTCTAAGAAGAGAACGGAAAACTTCTGCCATGTAAGTGGTGCTGCACCGATCGGCCTGCGCCTCTCATAAGCCTCCCACCATCTGAAGGCAGCCCCAGTGAACTAAAAAGTAGTGAATGATACTCCACTAGTCTACAGAATACCCGTAGTGTGAAGAATCTACTGGCACTTATCCAAGAAACCCTGGGCATCCTCTGACTCAGCACCGCTAAATGATGGAGGATAGAGTCTCCCAAATCTCTCAAGTCTCTTCTGCTCATCATCAGTCATAACAGGGACCACCTGGGCCTGAGCACCTGCAACTGGCTAGGCTGGTAGTACATCCGATATCTGAAGTCCCTGTGTCACCTGCTCTAGAGTACGGGCGGTGGGGGTATGAGTACCTCCCCCGATCACAGAAGTGGCTGGTTCATCCTGAGCCAAAACCACCTGAGCAAGGTCAGTGCAAACTGTCAATATCTGGGTCAAAGCCTCCTGAAGGCCTGGAATCACAATGGGCACAGTCGGTGCCTGAGTTGGCCCCACTGGCACAGCCACATGTAGAACCTGCTCCTAAGCTGGACCAACTGGTGGATCAGCAGGTGATGCTCTAGCTGTTGTACGAGATGCACCTCTGCCCCTACCGTGACCTCGACCTCTCGTGGCCCTAGCTGGTGGTACTGGCAGCTGGTCATCCTGTCTAGTAGCACTTGTCCTCACCATCTGTGAGAGAATAGAACAATAGAAAATTTGTGACTGGAATCAACAAATTTGCATGATAAGAATACGAGAATGTGAAGTTTCGTAAGGGTTCTGCAGCCTCTCGAAGATAAGTACAGACGTCTCCGTACCGATCCGCAAAACTCTACTAAACCTACTCATGACTCGTAAGACCTATGTAACGTAGGCTCTGAAACCAACTTGTCACGACCCAAAATCCTAACCTGTCGTGATGGTGCCTATTGTGGTACTAGGCAAGTCGACATTTAAAAGTTTTGAACACTTCGATCTCCAGGCGTGATATTCTATCTTCGAGCTCGAGCCCGATTTATTATGAGGTTACCCTCGAGGCAACTCCCCTGCCAATGAAATTGGGTATGCCTGATTTCGACCGTATACATACTTAAGTCGCTAGAAGAATAAGGTGAGAATTGAGGTAGCTTTTGAGTGGAACCACAGAAAGGCCAAAAGGTGCACGTATGTTTTGAAAGATCAATAGTCGGGCAACCCAAGTATGGAGAGTGTTGAAAAAGAAAATTAGAAAATACACCTCATACTCCTCTTAATCTGAGCTAGTAAATGCATAGTTGTGTTTAAAGAACAAGGGCCAAAGTGTATATGATTTCGTGACATTGCTTGAATTGGTCATGAAGAGTATGCATTTGAAAGTTAAGTGTAGTGTATTAAAGTGCTTAGGAGGGTTAGTCACTATACCCAAATATATCCTACCCATCCCTTAGCCTACATTACAATCTAGAAAGACCTAATTGATCCAGGACTTCGAAAGCTTAGATTAGTAGAGACATACACTACGGGCAAGCCTATGGTACGACCTCGGAATGCACATGAATTTCTTTGTGAGAGCGAGAGAATTGCTTTCCAGGTGTAAGTTCTTAAATTATACTTGAATACATATTTGAGTGTGTAGAATAATTTATCTATTTAATTGTGGTGAGAGAACATGATTTACAAAGGATTGGTAAAGTCCAAGAATTTTGAGTTGATACAAGAAATGAGTCATAGAAAGGAATGTATTTGAGTCATCTCTTGAGGTTAGGATGTTAGAAGAAGTCGCACAAATATTTTAAATAGTCTTGGCATGGGTATACTTTTGAAGAAAGATGTTAATAGTTCTTCTGTTGAGTTCTAAGTGTTGGTATAAGTCATTGTCATTGGTATGATGCTTGAGTATATTTTGAAAATGTGTCTCTTGCCATCGTACTTAATCTTGAAAGTTGCTCGAGGACGAGCAAGAGTTTAAGTGTGGGGTGTTGATAAACGGCCAAAAGTACATATTTTACGGTGTACTTTCACCTCATAACTTGTGTGGTTACAGTAGGTAACATGAGATTTTGTAGTGAATTATGCTCATTACGTGCATTCTTATGTGTAGGAGCAAGTTGGACGAAATGTGAGCAAAGGAAGTTAATTCGTGACCGAAAGACACAAGAAGCACTTTGCTCGTTCACTCTCGCATGCACACGAGAGAGTGAATGAGCTATTGAGGAAAAGTTTGAAAAACAAAACAGCGAAGTATAGCGAAAAGGCATGGAAGTGCACAAGAGACCAAGAAGAAAAAGAAAAAGAGAAGAACTTTGCTCGTTCACCTTCGCGTGCGCACGAGAGAGTGAACGAGCTAACCTAAAAAGGCTGTTTCGAAGTGGGCTTGTATTATTTTGCCCCATGCTAACCCTGTCCCGTATAAATAGTATTTAAACTCACTTTTGAGAGGG
>AWOL01S0139971.1:12782-29302 GCA_000715115.1 Nicotiana otophora
CCCCCTCCCCCCCCCGAAGATTCAGGGACTGTATAAGTGGAGCAGGTGATCGATGGTAAACGTGCATGAATCGATTTTGTTCACAAAGAATCGGAGGAGGATCACGATCCTTTACAATAATGGGTGAATTTGGCTGAGGCATATGTCGTACCTCCTGCAAAAGTCCAAGATGACCGGGTCCACCGGGCCCAATGTAAAGGGATAAGTGTAAACATTTAGATATCCCTCAATATGTGTAGTGATATCGTCATCGGGCCTGGGAATCACTACATCCTTATCCGCCCAACCGTAGTCCTTTCGAACTGCAGGAAGAACGACCTCGGTGATATAGCAGATGTACTGTGACACCGCCTCGCATCGGCCTTAAACCGAAGAGGGCTTTCAACATTGAAGTCGTCATTAACCGAACATCCCACGGGGACAAACATTTTCAAGGGGGGCTCGGTTGCCGGTTCATCAATGGCCGCGCTCGAAACGGACTTCTTGAGGACGACCACATTAGGAGCGATCTCCTCGACCTCAGTGGTCGGCCGCGAAGAAGAAGGGGCATCTTTCTGGGGAACGGTCTTGGAAGTCTTTGCCATTTCTTTTATCTAGTTAAAAGGGTTTGAAATTATGAAGGAGGATTAGGAGATGAGGGGTGAGAACTTGCTAATAAAAACAAGCACACTGCTTAAGTAAGGTATAAAAGAAAGGTTGTAACCTGAAGAACGAAGATAAGAATATTGAGGGATGAAAGAAGACTGTAATATCTTAAAGGATCGAAGGTAGAAGCTTGGTCAAAAGTAAAAAATGAATCAACTAAGGAACGCGATAACAAGGAACTGGAATAAAGGTAAGGGACTCATCGAGTCAGGCACTGGGGGCACGACGCCCGCCCTCGAATATATCGAGGCCATGACCCTGGGATCGGTCCAAATCCCAAAAGACTTTGGAGAGCATTATTGGGCAATCGAACACGATTGACGGAAGACCGTAATATCCATGACCAACCGGGTATCACGGTGCGAATTTCGGTACGTACCGGCGGGAATCCAGTAATTAGTTAAACGGGAGATTTTTACCTTTTATGGAATTGTACCTAGAGTGGGATTCCCCTACTATATAAAGGGGGTCTGATTATTCATTGAACACATCTGATTATTCATTGAACACATTGTAACACGCATCACAAAGCAATATACTATTATTTCTATTATTCATAGCTCTTACGTTGTTGATGAGTGTTTCGTTATTAAAAGCCCAGGATCGAAGACGGATACCTTGTTGAGGCTCTCCTCGAGTCCAGAATCACCTCCCCTCCTTATTTTAAAGCGGTTTGATAATTTATTACATCTCTTGCATGTTTATTCTAGCAATCTTTACCGTTTATATTGAATAAATCCACGTATCCTTAAAACCATTTACAAATTTAATTGTTATCCGTTTTTTAGAGTAAACAGTTCGAAGATGCAATAGTAGAACAAAATTATTATTTGGTAATTTATTTATTTATCCTTTACATTTCTTGATTTTAGTTCACTGTATTTGTTCATGTAAGCATTTCTCAAAGTAAAAGAGAGACATTTCAAAAACTAGAGAAGGAAATGTCAGGGCAGTACACCTAGGCCCTAGCTAATATTCAAATTCATGAGCTGTAATTTTGGGACACAGAAAAAAACTTGAAAATGGTTAAAATTAGAAAGTCGGATGCTCAGAAAAGTATTGTACATGTACACTGAACTGAACTTCCCACTGACGAGAAGCATCTTCCACACGTGACGATTAAGCAATAGATAGAAACTTATTCTAGTTTTCCAAGTAGGTAAGCCAAGGTAAAACATGTAACAAAATATCATTGAAAGAACTGAAATATGCAGTTTAAAGTTGAAAAAAGTTAATGTAAAAGAAAAACAGTCCAAGTCCCGTCATACAAAGAATCAAATAAGTATCGCGTTATTCTAGTCTTAGTTTATAATCAACAACAAATAAGATAGCACAGTAGTCATACTGCTAAATGGATACAACTTTTATAAAGTCTCCAACTTTGATATAGTACAAATTTGAATATATGCTTACAAAATCTAAGTTCCCTTTTCTTACAACCCCAGCGGCCTTATTTTTCTTGTTTTTCACCCTGCTTGTGTCTGCACTTTTTAGCTTTATCTATATTACAAGCCAAAATTAGCTAACAGGTATAAGTTGGTCATTCCCAAGTCTCAACTTACAACTTTACAACTTTTTAGCTTATTAGCATTTTTAGTTGGACCAAACATTTTACTATTTTCTCCTCTCTCTGAAATATCATTTCCAAAAAACCTTATTACCCTCTCTTTCATTTGTCATTCACCTTTTCCATGTAAAAATAATTTTAAATTTATTTTTGATAAATAAACTTAAGGGAATTCAGGTCATTTCAATACAAAAGCATTTTTTACCAAACACATCAATTGCTTATTACTATCAGTTTTAGCACCGTACTTATATATTAAATCAATTTCAGCACTTATGTCTATAGGCCACGGGTTCGAGACGTGGAAGCAGTCACTAATGTTTGCATTAAGTTAGACTGTCTCTATCACACCCTTTGGGGTGCGACCCTTCGATGGACCCTACGTGAATGCGGGATGCTTTGTGCACCGGACTATACTTGAAATTTCAGGACTTAGTATTTATCAGCTACTTTTAATCAACTAGTGAACTTTGGGAAGAATTCCATAATATGGTGAGATTAAACGTTAGAAACGGAAGAATATGTCAAGACCCATGGATTTAGCAGGCCATGCTAAAGGATGAGTTCTTTAACTTGTATAATCTGGCCACACATAAGAAGCTACAATTGCAAAAAGGGCAGCCCGGTGCACTAAGCTCCAGCTATGCGCGGAGTCCGGGGAAGGACCGGACCACAAGGATCTATTGTACGCAGTCAAGGATCTATTGTACGCAGTCTTACCCTGCATTTCTACGAGAGACTCTTTCCACAGCTCGAATCCGTGACCTCCCGAACATATGGCAACAACTTTACTAGAAGCTACAACTGCAGAAAGCAGAAAAGATGAGGGCTGGCATTTGCATTTCAGAAGGATGTTCATAACTAGGAGGTGGATAGAACAGCTCAGCTGTTTAGGAGGTTAGTGAACAAAGAATCACATCTTCAGAGGAGGATACTCTACATTGGAATGCTGAAAGATGGATAGTATAGAGTAAACTCATGCAACAGGACATTTATGAAGTCCGATATTAGAAGAGAAAACCTTGCAGAGTAAAGTTCAAATTCCAATTGAAACAAAAAATACTAGGTTATTTCTTGCCATATGCCTAAGTCTTAGTGAGAAGAGTCACACGGTACCTATGCTAACGGGAGATAACAAGTACCCAATGGAATAGTCGAGGTGCACACAAGTGTCCTGGACACCACCATCATAAAAAAGAAAGATATTAGAAGAGGAAAATGGCATTGGAAGATGATATGGAAGACAAGAGCTAAGTTGCTTGGTTTGGATGGATAGACAGTAGAGGGTCATTGTTGACCCAAGATATAGCATACAGAAAAGAGGATTGTTGATTTGCAACAGAAGCTACATGTATGAGCAGCCTCCAGAAAGTACCAGCCATCTTTTACTACATTGCAGAAAAGGATGGCAGATTTGGAATCTATTCCTCAACCTTTTTTAGTGCGCAGCGGTTGATGCCATGTACTTTATAAGAGAAACTACTCAGCTGGGAAGGACAAAGAATAACAAAGACGCTCAGACTCCTGCGGAATATGGACAGTTTGGCTGGAGAGAAATTACATCACATATATTTTCAGGGCAAATCAACTGTAATTTTTTGTTTAAATCAAGGTGTTGTCAGTTTTTGATGTAAACAGAAGACTGAAGTATGTACATGATTTAGGATCGACGTTGGAAACACTGGACTCCCGGCTGGATGACAGCAGCTAGATCATTGTACTTCTACATAAATTTTTAGCATCTTACTTATCACCAAAATCCTTTAGCATTCAAAAGCAAGAATATAATGAAAAATAAGAGAGGAAGATGCTAAGTCGTATGCTTTTCTCAAACTTTATAGACAGAGAAAAGTATTTTTGTTAAACTGAGTGATCAAAAGTTCTTTACATGGTGTAAATACATTCTTATTGTTGTATATCTAACAACAGGTTTAAAAACCTTACCAACAAAAACTTGAAATCAACAATCAAAACTACAGCTAGAATTATCAAAATAGCTAATTTTTCATCACCAATTATCCCTGCAGGAGCATTTACCATTTACAAAATGATGAAAATCTGAAGCATCTCTTACATGTATATCTCTCTTGGTGACAACTGAAACATATTTGAAGAATGTATGGCAGTCACCACAGAGATGCACATTCTTCATAACACGAATGGGTTTTCCAGGTCTCGTCATAAGAAGCCCAAAGGTTACAGCTAGTTTTGAACTGTGGTAGAACAAGAAGTCTTTCTTTTGATGCTCCTCTACTTCGTGAAGTACAAAACTTGTATCAGGTACATATCCAGCTTTCAGACACTCCGGAATGAGTATTTGTAAGCCACTGTATATGTCTTTTGACTGTGAATGCAATTTGTCTCTAGCAAAAAAGGAGTGAACCTTATCGCCAAGTATGATCCAACTCCGTCCTGGTATTTTTCGGAAACCCTTTTCCCTCATCTCTGCCCTAACAAGTTCTGAACACTGCCATCTTCCGGATGCTGAGTAAAGATTTGACTTCAGTATGAACGTCGACGGATCCCGTGGCACAATAGAAAGGATTTCCTTCATTGCCCTTTTACCAATGATAGCATTCGCATGTATCCTGCAACCATCAAGCAAAGCATGCCAAACAGAAGCCTTGGGCTCAAATCGCATTGCACTAATAATCTGCTCTGCTTCTTCAAGCAGACCCCAATAACCTAACACAGCTACAATGCCTGCATAATGCTCCGAGGTGGGTTCTATGTTATATAACGTTTGCATTGAGGAAAAGAACTTTTGGCAACAATCAACTAAATTTCTGGAAGTGCGTCTATAAGCTGATATCACAAGGACACAGGTAATAGAATCTGGGTTTACTCCTAACTTCTCCATCTTCGCCCACATATCCAATGCCGCATCGCCCTGCCTATGAAGGACATAGCAAGTCAACAAACCATTCCATGATACTAAATCATGTGTAGGCATAGCCTCAAAGGCCTTAATTGCACTTTGCATTTCATCACACTTAGAGTACATGCTGATCATGGCATTCCCAACACCAGTATCAGAGATTATACCATGTTTCACGGCATAGGAATGGATTTGTTCCCCTAGCTTTAGAATCCCTAATGTTCCACAAACACCAAGAATAGTGGCTAATGCAACTTCATCAACAACCATTGATTCTTCTGAATGTCTGACCAAGAACAGAGAAATAGCTTCTTGTGGATGTCCATTTCTAGCATACGCACACATCAATGATGTCAATGCAATTGAATTATCATGGTCAAGTGGAAGCTGATGAAATAACTTTTCGGCATCATCCATTCTCCCACACCGCGTGCACATATCAAGCAATGCCGTCTCAATACGATCATTTGATTCTAAACCAAGCTTGAGGATGAACGCATGAATCTGTTCGCTTATCTTCCTTTCCATCACCGACCCACAAGCATTAAGAACACTGGTCAACGTAAAATCAGTCAATTCCAATCCTCCCTCCAACATTCTACAAAATAACCCCAGTGCCTTAAACCCTTCATGATTTTGAATAAATCCAGCCAAAAGAGCATTATAAGAAACACAGTTCCTCTCAGGCATGCTGTTAAAAACCTCCATCGCAAAATCAACATAACCAAATTCCATATACGCCACAATCATTTCAGTCCAACTAAAGACATCCTTCACAGGCATCCTCTCAAACACATCCACTACATTTTTCAAGGTTCCACATTTGGTATAAAAGCCTATAAGTGCATTATTCACACTCAAATTACCATGTAATCCACTTTTAAGAGCATGCATATGTAGTTCTTGGCCTTCTCTGACCGCCAAACAGCGGGAAGATGCAGCCAAAAGCGTTGAAAGAGTAAAATGGTCAACTATTAAGCAATCATTTCTCCTCAATTCACGGTACAGTTCAAATGCTCTTTCATACATGCACTCTTCAACCATACACGAAATCATAGTGTTCCACGAAACAATGTCCCGTTGTGGCATATCATTAAACAAAAGAATCACAGATTCCAGTAAACCACACTTACTATACAATCCCATAAGTGCATTAACAACATACGTATAACTCAAATACCCTAATTTGACAACAAGACCATGTACTTGACAACCTAACTCAAGATTCAACGAACGAATACAAGCAGTCAAAATAGCAACAAATGTATATTCATTTGGTTCAATACCTAAGTCCCTCATTTCAAGAAACAGCTCAAAGGCTTCTCTTTGACGATTCGACTTAGCAAAAGCCGAAATAATTGCTGTAAACGACACAACATCAGGGCTCAAAAGCGAATCGAATACTTTCTCAGCAAGATTCAAGTGACCAAGCTTGAGATAAGCCGCAATTAAAGCATTTTTCAAATAAACATCCTCTTCTTCAAGTTTGAGAATTGAAGAGTGAATAATCTTTGCGAGTTCAACATCACCACACCTAACAGAAATACGAAGCAAATTGGCATAATCTATCCTATTAGTGTCAGCAGCTACTGTGACATTAGAGTCCTTAAAATGCTGAGGGATCAAAAGGGGTTGAAAAGGACGAGATTTTGAAGGGTATTGAAGGAAAAAGGAAGGTTTTTGCTTATATTTGGTTTTCTTGGTAGTTGCTAGTCTTGAAGTGGAATGAAGGTTAAAGGGTCGAGCAGGAAGGAGAAAGGAGAGAGGGATAGAGTTGGTGGGGCTGTGGATAACGGCAGCCATGAAAGAAGAAAGGCGCCAAGCATAGTCAAGGAGCTGGAATCGCTAAGCTAAGTTTGGTGTGAAGTGTATTTCCACTGTGTTTTTTCGGGGGGTTTATGGCTATCCAAGAATTGGGTATCCATATTTTTTCAGACGGGTTTATCTTTGTTTTCTCAGTATCTTCAAAAGTGAACAGCTTAACTGTCGGATAAAGCTTTGTAAAGGGTCTTGTAAGTGGTGGGAATTACACTTTGCCCCTAAAGGTTTTGAGTGTTGAGACTTATTCCCCTAGAAGTTACCATATCTCATAAGTAATATGGTATCGATAATTTACATCTTAACATAAAGATTTCTTAAAAATGAATTATATAAAAAAAAAATTGTAAGGGATCATATCCACATGACACATTTTGAATTGTCTATCTTAACTTGTATGGGTATAAGAAAAAATATTTGCTAGAATGTACTCCGCGCCTAATTAATGTTTAACTCGGGGCATTTTCCATTATTTTCTTTAGATATTGAAGGAAGGTGAGCTCAATTAGACCAATTTACAATTTGTGCAGGTAAATGTACAATTTCCGATTATCTATTGGTAGCTCAAATTACCGTCTAAGGCGGAACCATCATTGTGTTTATGTACTATAATATTCTAAACGAGATTAGAGACACTTGTAAATTACCTCGAATAGAAAATAATTTACGAATTTTCCTGTAGTCATTATGATCTGATGTAACGAGATAAGAGACACTTGTAAATTACCTCAAATAGAAAATAATTTACGAATTTTCCTGTAGCCATTATGATCTGATGTCCACTAACACAATAGAAAAACTAGAACTATAATTTCTTGCTCGGCCTCATTTAGCACGAAGCAAGTTAGAAACACAAAGGATAATGGGTTCGTTCTTGTTTTTTGTTTATAGCTTCTTGCATACCTACAGTAAGGACCATTTTGGTTCGGAAGTTTGGACTTGAAGTGGAAGGCAGAACATGATATCACTGGTTGGTTCAGCTCCTCATGACAGATTTCAAAGAGGAAAATTGGAGCTACACTTTATTTAACCCATCTGTAAATTCAAACATCTGTGCAGTTTCTCCTAAAAGAATTACATTAGTGCAAACTTTTTTCAACTTCGTGCTGGCTGTCGTTGCAGGATAAAACCAACATCACCTCAGAAGTTTAATGCCCAGACCTATAANTAAGGAGACAGGACCATTTTGGTTCGGAAGTTTGGACTTGAAGTGGAAGGCAGAACATGATATCACTGGTTGGTTCAGCTCCTCATGACAGATTTCAAAGAGGAAAATTGGAGCTACACTTTATTTAACCCATCTGTAAATTCAAACATCTGTGCAGTTTCTCCTAAAAGATTTACATTAGTGCAAACTTTTTTCAACTTAGTGCTGGCTGTCGTTGCAGGATAAAACCAACATCACCTCAGAAGTTTAATGCCCAGACCTATAAACATAGGAGTTTCCCTTTTCAACAACAAAGAACATGGAAAATTGTACAGAATGTCCAGGATTTGGGTAAAGGAGACATGCAACTGGACTGCGGTCAGATAGTAAAATTTTCCACTAACTGCAAAAGTCAAACATCCCATCACAAAGAATTAACTCTGGAAATACTAATATACATGTAACTGGGGAGCTTCTCGCCACCACAACAAATGGAGCAGTCAAAAACCAGAAAGATCCTTCTATATTTGGAAAATGGAAAGGAAAACAATGTTTCAGCTCTGGACATGCTATAAACCCTTCCCTGGAAGGTGCATAATCACAAAATGCTTCAAAGTGTTGCCATGGCCAAGCCCCACTTTTGTTATCTCCAGAATAGGCCATAGAAACACTCGTCTGAAGCCTGATCTGCTGCTACAGAAAATGCTGTTGCTTCTCATCTTTTCCTTGTCAAATGCTTTTTGGCTTCCCTAGCATCACCTGCAGTATGCTTCTTCCGCCTTCCACCAGCTGAAGCAGGCTCTACTAAAGGCCCCGACCAATTCTGTACAGGTTCTTTTGAATATGTGAATGAGGTCGAACTGAATGGCACATCAGGAGGGACAAGGCCAGGATCAATGTGATGTGAAGCACCCAATGGAACACCAAGTCCTCCATCCTGGTGTGGTGGGGGAAACTTCTCGCTCTTGCTCTTTGCATTTGCATGTGTGATTAGGCGCCGCCGCTGCAATGTACAGATTGCCAAAATACCAGTTGAAGAAAATCAATGGAACAAAAAATAGAAGTTATGCAGTAGTCATGTACATGCAAAATATAAGTTATATGGTGGACTATAAACCACTGAAACTTGGCAAATAGAAGGCATGTATACCAAATAAATAAAAAAGGCTAATGACGTCAAAAAAGTGCCAAGCCTGAAACTTGCCGAAGTAGAACGAACAAAAGGAACAACCACTTCAAACAAGTTGCCCAAGAAGCATAAAAGAAAAAACTGATGGCTACTGTCAATTCCACTATAGACTGGCAAATCATATTTCCAGAACAACTACTTTTCAAATCTACTTAATTGACAGTTAATATGAAAACTTGGTTCAATCTTTTCAAATTTTCTCGGTGATGAAAGGAACAAAACAAATGATAATGAAGTAATGAACATGGTAAATAAAAAAACAAATTTATAACTGAACCACAACAAAGCAGGAGACTTGTCATAGAGACATACATCAATATTAGCTTGAAGTTCAGCATTGGCATCTGGAGCAGGGCCAGCACGGGCCCGTTCACGATGGCGTACTCTCTTAGTACCATCTCCCTGAGCTTTGTTAGCAGCTCTTAGCCTGCACAACAAGATGAAATGAGCAGCTATACCACATTTGTCACCTCTTCACAAGCATTGAACAGAACCCAGAGGAATGGATATTACATATAGTTATTTCCAATCAGGAAGAGAGGATGAAATTAAAAATATCAATTGCATCCATACACTATCGAAGTTAACTGTTAAACACAATGGGAGAAGAATGAGATCTTGAAAGATCAATTGCATCCGAGCATAGTACAATTAACAAGAAAAACAGCATTGACAAATTGACAAGCCAACTATTAAGTCCAGGTCCAGTACTCCACAAAATAATTATAAAAAGGTATAAAAGGTCAAGAGCAATTCTAGTTCATGGTCAAAATAATGGCTTGATTAACAGAATGCTACTTTTTGTGATGAAATGTTGAATTAAAGGTTTTAAACTATAGGGCATGCCTAGTTGATTAAGATAATCTAGAGGGCTACTTAATGTAATTGAGCATAATACTCCCTCTGCTTCAATTTATGACGTATGTGTCTTACTTTCTTTTGGTTTGTCCCAAAAAGAATGCCTCTTTCTCTATCTAGTAAATTTGCAATTCCAACATCCCCATTTTACCCTTAATGACACTCTCTTATAGATATGATATGACATATATAAGATCACAAGATTCAAAACGTATGTTTGGTATGTTATACCCACCTTTAGTTCAAAACCAAAAGAATCAAGTCTTCTTTACATTCTTAAACTTCTTGACCAGTCAAACTAAGAGACACAAAATGAAGAGGAGTGAGTATATGTAAGGTTGAATCCTGGCAGAAAGAAATTCTCCAAGTGCTTTGTGCTGTAGGAGATCTACAAGCATGGAGAGCTCCTTGAAGTTTCCCCAGATACATGATGTTGAGCTAGAGGAGAGGTATTCTGTGATGTTTTAAACTAGATGGTAGGTCCTGCTTAATTAGACAAACTAGAAAAAGGGCCAATGTAATTGAACCTAATATGTGTAAGCTTGAAAACTGGCAGAAGGAAATTCTCCATCTGATTGTACCCATAGCCCATAGGAGATATAGAAGGACAAAAGCTCCTTCAAGTTCCTCAAATACATGTCCTAACAGATGGCTGGCACAAGTGCTCTCACTCATTAACTAGTTCAAGCACTTTTAGTTTGCTTAAACCGGAAAGGGGACTATGAAAAACTATGAAAGCAGGCCCACACGCATTATGTAACATTCTACCAACATTAAAGAGCTTGCAGTAAAAGTGAGGAAGGCAAACAGATGCCTGATTCACACTACACAAATAAAAAAGTCCTGACCGTCTAGCTTCATCATCCCGCCGTTTGGCATCCATTTCTTTGGTCGGAGGATACTTTGGAAGACTAGATGGATCACAAGCATATGGCTCTGTATTGAAGAACTGCAGAAATAGAATGCCATTAACCATATAGAAGGCAACATCAGGAAAATACAAGTGAGAAAACGTTACCCAAAATAAGATGTTCAGGGAACAAAGCAGAATATCACAAAAACACACATGCTAAACCAAAACACCTGGAAATAGAATTTGAGGCAGTGCTGCACCAAAAAGGGATAATAGGAGGACAAGTAGTTAAACTAGTTCGCCGCCATACTTGTCCCCCTCCTCTATGTCAAAGGAACCAAACATTAAGGATTTTCAAAGTCAGTTCACTAACACTCCCTTCATCCAAATTTGCTCGACACTTTTTTGCTTATTAAGGGACAATTTGACCAATTTTAGAGCTAAATCAGATGACATTAGATTATCTTTTAAATTTATAATTTTAGATTGTTGGGAGTTGTGAACTCGTGATTACGTAAATAAAAGTGTGCTCTCTCTAACAGCTTAAGCTTTTAGATGAGATGATCACACAACTTTAATATGGTTTCAAAGCAAGCAAAGGTCCTGGATTCGAGTCCCACCACCCTTTAACAAAAAGAATTACCATGTGCTTGGCCCATGGGAAAGAGTAAAGCCCGCATGTGAAGGAGTGTGTTGAAAACATAATTACATAAATAAACTTGTGCTCTCTCTAACCGGTTAAGGTTTTAGATGAGATTGTCACACAACTTTTAATATAGATAATCAAAAACTAAATAAGCGGCTGCATAAATTGCAAGTTTCCTCATATCAGCAGGGTAGGATACATCTTAAAATGTCTGTCAAAATTCACTTAGTTATGACTCTTTGCAGGCTAAAAGTGGAATATTTTAGTATAAGGAGAGTGATCAAGATTGTCTTTTCTTTGAATAGCCTGCATCAGCAAAATGTTAATTACTTACTGCAGACATTCATTAACCTTTTAGATAAGGTGCAGACATTCATTAACCTTTTGGATAAGGTGCAGACATTCATGCTTATTGAGTTATTTTGACCAGAGATCCCAATTTAAACATCATAAATAGCAATAATCTGCCAGCAGCAGATGAAGTACTGAAGTCCCAAAACATTGATTAATTGCTAAAAATATTCACAAGAGAACCTGAACTTAAAACATCACAAGTTAGCAGACAAATTTGCCACGAACAGTAGTAAAAGTATGCAACCACTAACAGAAAAAGCAGAGCTGAGAGTAGTCTTATTATCAAAACATATTACATGGGCTGAATTCCATAATAACAGGTGTCAGGCTATTGCCAATTTCTCTTTTACATCCACAACTACAAACTACAAGACCTCCCAATTGAAAAAGCACACTGATGGAACGCGGACCCATCTAATCTACTTTATTTCTATCTCACAGAAAGCACAATTTACATGCGAGCATACCAGGTCAAACAAATGGGAATCTCTTCTGCCACTCAAGCTATAGTAAGTACCTCTTCAGTAACAACATATGCATACCTTAGTAGTTATCACACAATAAGGCTCTAAAACGTACTCACAATCTCTCCCAGCAAGCAGAATTAGTGAAGCCAAGACATTAGCATAACAAAAGGCATACTGTAAATTTCTATCAGCAACAGATACCTGTTAGTGAGAGGAGAACCAAGACAACTTAGTATAACAAACACTCCGGAAACAGAAAAGCTACTCACTTCACTTTGTAATGCATCAGTTGCCGTCTTGCGCTCAGCTGGATCAATTGCAAGTAATGTATCAATTAGCGGAAGTGAAGACTGAGGAAAATCTTTAAAAGTCTCCCTAATGCATCGTTTGTAGGGTTCTCGGGGCTTGAATAGTGTTGCATTCGGCAACTTAGACTTCTTCCAGTACTCCTCTGATGGTGAGCCACATAGTTTATATATCTTATGCAGTTGTTCTACCTTAGTGACATAAGATATTGTTGTTAATAACTCATGCAGGAAAATGGAAACAGATACGTGTTCATACACATTCCAAACAAGCTTAAATAAGAAGACATTTTAACGTGACAATTAGTATGTCTGACACAAAAATTCTATATTGTGTAAATAGGACAGCCCGGTACACTAAGCTCCCGCTATGCGCGGGGTCCTGGGAAGGGCCGGACCACAAGGGTCTATCGTACGCAGTCTTACCCTGCATTTCTGCAAGAGGTTGTTTCCACGGCTCGAACCCGTGACCTCCTGGTCACATGGAGGCAACTTTACAAGTTACGTCAAGGCTCCCCTTCAAAAATTCTATATTGTGTAGCCTTAAAATATAAAAATAAATGCTAATTAGAACAATCCGCCAGACCCGGCACTCCTGATTCAAAATAATCCCTACAAGAGACAGTTTAGAACTATGGATGACAAAAACAACATCAATTTAAAGCTAAATGCAATTTTTCCGCAGTTTTCTTTCAATTTTAAAACAACTCAATGGGCAAATGTCATCTTTATAAATGATGTTAGGTTATTATGCAATAAGAGCAAGAAAAACCACTGTTTACCCTTAGCAATTGCTGTCGAGATGATATGCACTCAGCCTAATTACTAATGGGAGGGAACCCATAAACTCTTATCCAAATTGAGAGCATCGCTTCAAAGATAGTAAACAATCATAAAGACTCATTTTTTTTTCCATAAGCAAATAGATCATCCTAGTCGATTTCACTGAATTTTGTATGTTGATGCCATGAGCCTTGTAATAACAATGGATCACCCTAGTTCAAAATTTGGATTGCCCATTTTGGGATTAGCCTCCTCTGCAAAATCTGACCATTCATATATGCAGCAACGGGAAATGCATACAAGTGCTCAGCAACAGCTAGAGAGAGAGAGAGAGAGAGAGAAATCAAGTTCAGCTATTGTCTTCGAAATATAACTATTTACTCCCAAACAAAAGGGGTAACAAAGCTCAAGAAACAACTGGACTGATTCCAAGATTTCTGTATAATCCTAGGGATCCTTTAGATTAGAGAGATGTCCTTAAATGAAAATGACCAGCGAAGGAGCTCGATTTNCGCCAGACCCGGCACTCCTGATTCAAAATAATCCCTACAAGAGACAGTTTAGAACTATGGATGACAAAAACAACATCAATTTAAAGCTAAATGCAATTTTTCCGCAGTTTTCTTTCAATTTTAAAACAACTCAATGGGCAAATGTCATCTTTATAAATGATGTTAGGTTATTATGCAATAAGAGCAAGAAAAACCACTGTTTACCCTTAGCAATTGCTGTCGAGATGATATGCACTCAGCCTAATTACTAATGGGAGGGAACCCATAAACTCTTATCCAAATTGAGAGCATCGCTTCAAAGATAGTAAACAATCATAAAGACTCATTTTTTTTTCCATAAGCAAATAGATCATCCTAGTCGATTTCACTGAATTTTGTATGTTGATGCCATGAGCCTTGTAATAACAATGGATCACCCTAGTTCAAAATTTGGATTGCCCATTTTGGGATTAGCCTCCTCTGCAAAATCTGACCATTCATATATGCAGCAACGGGAAATGCATACAAGTGCTCAGCAACAGCTAGAGAGAGAGAGAGAGAGAGAGAGAAATCAAGTTCAGCTATTGTCTTCGAAATATAACTATTTACTCCCAAACAAAAGGGGTAACAAAGCTCAAGAAACAACTGGACTGATTCCAAGATTTCTGTATAATCCTAGGGATCCTTTAGATTAGAGAGATGTCCTTAAATGAAAATGACCAGCGAAGGAGCTCGATTTAGTTAAACTCTATTTTCAATACAATATATCAAGTTGTTATTTAGAGTCACCTAGCTTAATTTTCCCTCCTCGAGCTAAGTTCCAGAAAGGAAAAAATCAACAAAGCAAATATTTCTCTATCAGCCAGCGGAACACCTAAGCCATTAGGACTCTTTAAGTTAAAATTAATAAAGGAAACATATTACTACTCCCCCAAAGGAAAGGAAAAAAGGAAAGACAATACAGTCGATGCAGAAAAAAGCATCATATTAACACAAAGGATTAACAAGAAGAAGATTGAACAAAGAAATATATCAAGAAAAGAGGAAGTACCTCAGTTCGACCCGGCATAATAGGTTTTCCAGCCAATAACTCAGCTAAGATGCAACCTGCACTCCATAAATCAATGCCTACGCTATAATCAGTAGCACCTAGAAGCAGCTCTGGTGGTCTATACCACAAAGTAACCACTCGACTAGTCATAGGATGCTTATGCCGAGGATCAAAGATAGTAGCCAATCCAAAATCAGCAATTCTGAGAATGCCGGAATTGTCAAGAAGAAGATTTGACCCCTTAATATCACGATGAAGCACATGACGATTGTGACAATGCTCAAGGCCAGATAATAGCTGATGCATGTAGCATTTAACCTGCAACGGGGGAACAATAATCAGCTAACTCTAACTACAACTGAGATAGAGATGGTCTAACTCACACCCCTGATTCTTCAAAGCAGAACTTCTACAGTGCAGCACCCTAACCTGTGCTTCTGTAAACTTGATCTCTGGACTTGCAGCAAGCCCAGCCAAATCATGCTCCATGTACTCAAATACCAGGTATAAACTACATGACATTCTTGAAGTAACCAAACCTTCCAATTTGATTACATTGGGATGATCTAGTCGTCGCAAAATGATAATTTCTCTAGCCATGAATCTCACACTCTCAGGTTCTAGATTGTCAAAACGCACTTTCTTCAGAGCAACAATTTTACCAGTTATGGTGTCTCTCGCTTTGTAAACGTTACTGTATGTCCCTTGACCAATCTATTAAGAACAGAAAGAAAGAAACATAGACTGTTAACATCAACAAGCAGAAGTGTAATTCAGGAGAATAGAAATGTATATACACAAAAACCAATCTGAAAGCTACCTTATCGATTTTCTCAAAAGTGTCAGCACGTCGAGGGAGCCAACCATCAATTGCTTCCCCAACATGAGCAGAAAGCCAGGATGGCCATCCAGCAGCAACCTGCTCCCCATGTTTATGCTTAGGTGGATTACTTAATCTTGGATCAGGCTTCGACCTTCTCCTTTCTTTCCTAGGTTTTTCGTCATGTTCCGCCTTGTCCTCCTTCTTAGTTACATCACCTTCATTGGCTTCCACAGCTTCATTATCAACAGTTACATTTTCCGCCCCCTTGACCTCTAAAGTTTCAATAGATTCAGCAGCACTAATGCTCTTACTCTTTTTCTCATAATTCACACCTTCCCTCTTCTCCTCCCTGCCGTTGTGTACTAAGCCTGATGAAACCTCCCGACCCAGAACACACCCCATCTTTCAAGTCTACACTTCATAACTCAACATTCTCACTGAGTAACCAACTAATTTCCACAAATCAGCTCAAAGTCTACAACTTTAACCACCTAAAATAGCAATACGAGAGTACATCATTAAATTGGCCAAACAAGGAAAAGAAGTAAATAATTAAATTGGCTAAAGAAAACAGAAAACAGTAAATCATTAAATTGGCACAGGAAAAAAAAAAAGGAAAATGAGCAAATCATTAAATTAGCAGTA
>AWOL01S0140028.1:6028-27130 GCA_000715115.1 Nicotiana otophora
GGGGGGGGGGGGGGGGAGGGGGCAAGAAAACTAATGTTTTCGAGGATGCAATGAGGCTAAGGCTCTTTCCCTTCTTCTTTTACAGGGGAATGCTTTAGATTGGTTGGAACGATTGTCGAACCATTTAATTCACACTTGGGATGAGTTGGCGGAAAAGTTCATTGCAAAGTTTTTCTCTCCCGGGCACTTAGCTACACTTTGGGATGAGATCTTTGCATTTAAACATGAGTCTAATGAGCCACGACACAAAATATGGGAGCGCTATAAAACAATGGTTAAAGAATGTCCCAAAAACGAAATGACAAAAAACATGAATCAACAAACCTTCTATCGTGGGATTAACACAACCAACCAATGTGTAGTAAATCAACTAGCCGGTGGAAATTTTATGACTATACCTTATGCAGAGGCGCGTGAAAGTTTGGATGAGATGGCGGAAACGTCGTCGTCTTGGCAATCCCGGGACAATGTTCCACAAGGTGATCCGAATAGAATCTACCTTCACAAAGAATTGCAAGACCATGGGCAAGCCGTTGCCAAATTGACCACTACCATGACTAAACTAGCAAAGACCCAACTAAATCAAGTGCAAGCTCCTAAGCAAGTCAATGCTATGGAAGGAGTGAATATGATGGTGAACAAGAGGAGGACCAAGGGTCCACAAGTGCAAACTCGAGTGGATAACTATGTGCAAGATGATGGTGGTTTTGAGCAAGATGATTCTTATAATGAACAAGAGGAGGAAGTGCAATATGTGAACAATTTTTAAGGGCAAAGAAACAACTTCCAAGGCCCAAACCAACAATAATGTCGACCACAAAACAATCATGACAATTGGAATTCTAACAATCAAGGGAGTTGGAATAACAACAACAATCAAGGAAATTGGAGTGGAAACAACCAAGGAAATTGGGGAGGCAACAATCATGGTGGATGGAGTAACAATCAAGGCAACCGAGGGTCGGATTTTCAAAGGCCCCCGATGTACCAACCACCGAGCAATCCACCTTCTTATCTTTCCCATGGTTCGAGTTCTTCAAACAATGAGATAAGACGTATTGAAAGTATGTTCTAGTAAATGATGGAAAAGAATGCTGTTTAGGATGCCCAACTTGCCTCTCATGACACATCAATCTGCAGCTTAGAAGTTCAAATGGGGCAAATCTCTCAAGCTTTAAATTCTTGTCCTAAGGGGTAACTACCAAGTGACACAGTGGTAAACCCAAAGGGTGGTAACAATACGAGGACTGCCATGACGGTTATCACAAGAAGTGGAAGAGTCGGGAATGCACCCACCTCAAGTGGAAGGCGACTTGTTAATGATGAGAAAGTGATGCAAGCAGAAGAGATCCCGAACAATGTTTTTCAACCTAATGAGGAAGTTCAGATTGATATTTATGATAGTGTGGAAGAGACTCAAGAGGAGGTGAACCCATTTAGGGAACATATTATTGACATATCGGAGCCGGTAGTGGAAAAAGCTAAGGCATCATTGCCTAAGCCTCCACCTCCATACCCTCAAAGACTTGCCAAGAAAAATGGTGAGAATCAATTCAAGAAGTTCATTCAAATGATGAAGAGTCTTTCAATCAATGTGCCATTGGTCGAAGCTTTGGAACAAATGTCCGGTTATGCAAAGTTTATGAAGGATCTTGTGACAAAGAAGCGGTCAATGAATTTTGAGACCATCAAAGTCACTTATCAAGTGAGTGCAATTGTGTATTTAATGGCTCATAAGTTGGAGGATCCCGGCGCTTTCACGATTCCTTGTACAATTGAACTGTCGAGTTTTCTAAAGCTCTTTATGATCTTGGGGCAAGTATAAATTTGATACCCTATTCGGTTTTCAAGACTATGGGAATTGGGAAACCAAGACCCACCTTTATGAGATTGCAAATGGCTGATCGTACAATGAAATGGCCGTTGGGTGTGATTGAAGATGTTTTGGTCTGGGTTGATAAATTCATTCTTCCGGTGGATTTTGTCATTCTAGATTATGAGGTCGATTATGAAGTGCCAATTATTCTTGGGAGACATTTCCTTGATATGGGTAAGGCTCTTTGTGATATTGAAGCTGGAGAACTCACTTTTCGGGTTGGTGATGAAAAAGTGGTATTCCATGTGTGCAAATCCATGTGACAACCAAATAGCAATGAGGTGTGTTCTTTTGTTTATTTGGTGACTGATGTTATTATTGATGAAACAAGTGCTATAATCAATGTTGGTGATATGTTGGAGGCCGTTTTGCTCAACTTTGATGATGACGAGATGGATGGCTTTATGGAATGTGTGTACTCTTTGCAAGGAATGAGGTCGTACAACTATGCACCCCGAAAATTATCCTTGGACCTTGAAAATGGAAGACTCCTCCTACAAAGCCTTCTATTGAAGAGCCACCTACCTTGAAGTTGAAGCCATTGCCTCCACATCTTTGGTATGAATTTCTTGGCCCTTGTTCTACTTTACCAGTTATTCTATCCTCCTGTTTGACTAATGTGCAGGTAGATTCCACATTGGCGGTACTACAAAAGAGGAAGAAAGCTATTGGGTGGACCTTAGCTAATATTCAGGGGATAAGCCCCACCTTTTGCATGCATAAGATCAAGTTGGAGGATGGCGCTAAACCATCTCTTGAACATCAAAGGAGACTCAATGAGGCTATGCAAAAAGTTGTCAAGAAGGAGATTGTCAAGTGGTTGGATGCCGGGATTGTCTACCCCATCTCCGATAGTTCATGGACTTCTCTGGTTCAATGTGTACCAAAGAAGGGGGCATGACGGTGGTCACCAGTGACAATAATGAATTGATTCCTATAAGAATGATGACCGGTTGGAGCGTGTGTATGGACTATCACAAGATCAATAAAATCATACGGAATGATCAATTTCCACTTCACTTCTTAGATCAAATGCTTGATAGATTGACCGTCCGTGCTTTCTATTGCTTTCTTGATGGGTACTCGGGATATAACCAAATTCTCATTGCTCCAGAAGATCAAGAGAAAATAATCTTTACATGTCCCTATGGTACTTTTGCTTCAAGCAGATGCCATTTGGTTTGTGCAATGCACCGACGAATTTTCAAAGATGTATGATGGCTATTTTTACGGAGATGGTGGAGGACTACCTTGAAGTTTTCATGGATAACTTCTCGGTGGTTGGAGATTCTTTTGATGATTGTCTTGAAAATTTGGACAAAGTGTTGGCTAGATGTGAAGAAACCAATTTGGTGCTAATATGCTAAAAAGACCATGAATAGTGCCAAAGTCAATTATACTATTACAGAGAAATAGCTCATTGCTATTGTGTTTGCAATTAAGAAGTTTCACCCGTACTTGATGGGTGCAAAAGTTATTGTCCACACGGATCATGCGGCACTTCGTTATCTTATGATCAGAAAGGACTCCAAATCTCAGTTGATGAGATGGGTACTCTTATTACAAGAATTTGATATTGAAATCCAAGATAGGAAATGTAGTGAAAAGCAAGTGGAAGATCACTTGTATCGTTTGGAGAAGGAGGGGAGGCCGCATGATGGCCTTGAAATCAATGACTCCTTCCCCGATGAGCAACTTTTGGCTATTTCAATGAAAGAGGTGCCATGGTTCACAGACTTAGCAAACTTTCTTGTGTGTGGAATCATTCTGGATGAGTTCGCTTCAAGCCAAAGGAAGAAGCTCAAAATGTATTGTCAAGATTATTATTGGGATTAACCATACATTTTTCGGATTTGTACGGATGGGGTGATTAGGAGATTTATATCGGAACAAGAGCAAGGTGATATTATTGAGGCTTGTCATTCTTCGCCATATGGTGGTCATCATGGTGGAGCAAGAACGACAGCCAAAATGCTTAGTTATGGTTTCTTTTGGCCCACACTTTACAAGGATGCAAGTGAGTTAATGAAAAGATGCGATGAATGTCAACGGGCTGGTGGAATCTCAAAGAAAAATAAAATACCTCTCACAACCATTTTGGAGATTGATATTTTCGATGTGTGAGGCATTGACTTGATGGGCCCTTTTGTGAGTTCTTGTGAAAACACCTACATCTTGGTCGCGGTGGATTATGTGTCTAAATGGGTTGAGACTGTCGCTTTACCCAACAATGAAGCGAGAAGTGTTGTGGCTTTCTTGAAGAAGAATATTTTCACAAGGTTTGGTACTCCACGCACAATTATAAACGATGGGGGGTCACACTTTTGTAATAAGGCTTTTGACACTTTACTTAGGAGTATGGTGTTACTCAGAAAGTCACGACTCCCTATCACCCACAAGTTAGTGGGCAAGTGGAAGTCTCCAACTGGGAGATAAAGAGTATCTTTTCTAAAATGGTGAATGCTAATCGGACGGATTGGTCCAAGAAGCTTGATAATGCATTATGGACTTATCAGACGGCTTATAAAACACCTATCGGAATGTCACCATACTAGTTGGTGTTCGGAAAAGCTTGTCATCTTCAGATGGAACTAGAGCACAAGGGAATGTGGGCTCTAAAGAAGTTGAATCTTGATTGGGATGTAACCGCTAACTTGAGGTTGCACATTTGAATGAATTGGATGAGTTCCGGTGCCATGTTTATGTGAGTTACTCCTTGTACAAAGAAAAGATGAAATATTTTCATGACAAATACATTTAGAACAAAGAGTTCAAGGTGGGAGATCTTGTATTGTTGTTCAACTCAAGGTTGAGGATGTTTCACGGGAAGCTAAAATCCATGTAGAGTGGTCCTTTTGAAATTGTTGGTATGACACCTTTTGGTGCATTAGACTTGAAGAATAAAAATAATGAAGTATTATGAGTCAATGGTCATCGGGTGAAGCATTACTTGGGCAAGGTTGGAGATAGCCACATGGTGGCGGTCATTTATTTCACTTGAGGGTATTTTGCGTTGTGCCGCGACGTTAAATCTGGAACTTCTTGGGAGGCAACCCGTGTTCTTTTTCTTTTTCTTTTGTAGTTAAGTGTTATTTGTGTTCTAACTTGATTTGAAGTGTGCTGCAGGTATGGGTGTGACTTACAAGAAAGGTGGACAAAAATATGGCTTAGTGTTCAAGATTGTGCGGATCATACTATATTTGTGTGGGCCGCATATTTCTATGTGCCATAGCAGAAGAGCATTGCGGTCGCACATTTCTTTTGTGGACCGCATATTTAAAATATCAAAATATCAACTCTCTGAAGTTTGATCTTGTTAGTGCGGAGGTCGATCTGCGACCGCACGTGAATCAATGGTCGTGCCTGAAAATGTGCGGACAACAGATTTAGTTTTGAAAATGTTCGCCGAGGTGACAGAGTGCGAACCACACTCGCCTCTCTTCCCTTCTTAAAATGGTTGGTATAAATAGAAGAATAAGGCTCATTGTACACTTTTCCCTCTTTGAACAAAACATTGTTGCTTCGTTGGTTTCCTTGGAGATTTTTACTGTCCTCACACCCAACCACCTTGATTATTTATTCATTGCACTCACTCTATCTGGTATGCTTCAATATCATGTTAAAATTTTTGGGTTAGTTTAATTTTTAGTTTTTTAGTTATTTTTAGGCCATTTGGTATTAGAGTTCAATTATGTGTCCATGTGGGGTAGATGTGACTGGGTAACCATATTACATGCTCTAACGGTTTTGAGTCAGTGTAATTTCATGTTTTTACCATGTTGCCATGCCTATTTGTGGAAGAAATTGAAACACCTAAGTAGAAAAAATAGTTTGCTCGTAACTTTTTGAAATCTGCGGCCGCACTTGAATTTGTGCAGTCAGCAAATGTTGAAGGGCAACTCAGTGAAGAAGGAATCTGCGGTCTCAAGTTAAATTGTGCGGATCGCAGATTTCCCTTTGCGGTTACAGATCAGCCTATTCTCTGTCATTAGAGAGTCATCATTTTTTAGACTCAGAAGTGTGGACGCAAGTTAAAATGTGCGGACCGCACTTCCATTCTGCGGCCGCACATTAGAATTCTACGGGCCGCAACTCCTATCTGCGGCTGCACATAAAAAATGTGCAGATCGCAGATCCCTTTACCTGCAGGCATGTATTCCATGCATAACCCCACTGTGTCCAATTGTTTCTCCCTTACCTACATAATTCCTGAATGCGTTGAACAATGAATTGCAACTAATAATATTCTTTGCTTTGATACAGATAATGGTTCGATCAAGAGGCCGAGGCTACACTTCAAAGGGTAGAGGTGAATCTTCTCGGGGTCGAGGTAGAATTACCTTGCTCCTTGGACAGCCTAAGACATTCAGGAAGAAAAGCACAACTGGCAGAGGGAGAGATGTAGACCTCTCCAAGTCTAGCTCCTATGTCCTATCTAGGGAGGTGTAAGAGGGCAACTCAACCTATGTTCAGGAGAAGCAGATGACCATACAGTCGCAGCCACAAGGGAGATACCAGCTCAGGGATGAGCCTTCTTCATCTCACAACACCTCCAAGGGATAGGAGAGTGCTAGCCAGGCTTCTAAGACATCAACTATACCAGTCACAAAGGCACAACCTATACATGAGATCCGCAATGATGGTAGAGGGGAAGATGGTACAACTACAGGTCTGGAGAGATCAAAGAAGAAGGAGGTCTGGGAGGATAGATTTGTTAGTTTGGCCGCTTTTACTAGTTTTCGTATGTGGTGGCCAGTGAGGTCGTTGACCCTTGAGAGATAGTTTCTTTTGAAAGATTTAGAGACATACAACACGGCGATCTTGAGGCAATTCAGAGCATGAAAGGGTTGGATGTGGTTCACCGAGAGAGTGGAGGATTCCAAAGAATACCTCGTCTAAGAATTCTATGCCAATGTTTCTCATATAAAAAAGGGACAAATGTGACCAAAGTACGCAACCTCAAGGTGAGGTTTGATCAGCATACGCTAAATGCATACTTGGGCTTCGAGGATGTAGAGCCATAGGAGTATCTAGAAAAATACGCAATGAAGGAAGAAGTCTGACCTTGGCTAGTTGAGATCTTAACACCACCAGGGCCACCACTAGGGCCACCACCACCATGGATTACCGTCGGGGTTCCCATTCAATGGAGCACTTTGAGTTTTTAGGAAAAGGGGTAGCACACCTTTGTTTGTGGAAGATTGGATCCATGCTAGAACGAGACTCACATTCCTATTCCACTCAATGTGGGTGCTATGATGTCGACCAACAGTTTCGTGATTGCACGGAAGGATATCTCGGCCTACCCTTATCTCACCACTATCATAGAGTGCCTCATTGATGCAAAGTTAGAGCCGAGAGATTTTGACACCAAGGTGAAGGCGAAGAAGCCATTCGACTGGTTTCACTGATGGATGCGAGCAACCCAAAGAAAAAAGTCCATCCTTCTACCACCACATGCCAGTCTGATGAGCCAGCAGTGGTAGTTTCTAAGACAGCTAATCTTCCATCCACCCCTATTGAGCCTTCTACCAGTGCCACTACTATGCCTCTACCATCATACTCAACTCCTACCACAACTTCGAGAGCAGCTCTGAAGCCAGTGTCCGTGACCACAGTTCCACTATCTGCTCTATGAGTCTCCCAGACATTGGCGAGTTTCAACAACTCGATGTAGACATCTACTTCTAAGTTGTCTGACTTGTCTAGTATTGTTGCAGTGCGGTGCACTACTCAGGCACTAGAGGCTCCTTCTGACATTGATGAGACACTGAAGAAGATTCTAGAGAACCAGAAGACAATCATGGACACCTTGGTACATCACGTGTCAGTTATTGAGGAGCTGGGAAAGGAAGTGAAGAAGATGAGGAAGTCCCAGGCAAGCAAGAAATCAGTGGACAAGATCCGAAAGGAGGTGACTAGACTTGCCATAGCTGGAGACCTGCCTTTTGATATCCTCATTGACCCACATCAGTCCTCCCCAGATCCTTCAACACCATATGCACCGGTAGCACCAGCTGGCTAATCTGAGGAGCCAGACTTTGCTGCCGACACTACTGAGGTAGTGCGTGTAATGTTCGAAAACCTAGCCACGCCTAGATTTGATGATGATGAGATACAGTTGGCTGATCCTGAGGGAGATGACATTGCTGGGGACACTGAGATATCCAAGGATCCTTAGAGACTTTTCTTCACCCTGTCTTATTTTACTCTTATTTTGCTAAGCATTGGGGACAATGCTTACTTTTATTCGGGGGTGGAGTTTATTTGATACATTGACACACTTTGGATATATTTGGTCTGTAATAATTTGATACACTTTGGATACATTTGGTCTCTTTCTTTTTGTATTTGTATTTATCTATATTTAGTAGTTATTGTTCATTAGCTTCTTTATTTTTTCCATCTTAGTTTTTGGTTTGTTAAGTAGCTTCTTTTTTATTCTTTCGTAGATAATAAGCCTTTGATTTTCTTAACGTCATGGTTCTTTTCAAAGGTAGTTTTTGTGTGAACCGGGTGACTCGTCCCAACAATGAATAGCATGACAATCTTCTTAAGGGAATGAGTCCGTTTTTTGTGTTTAGGTAATAGTAGTAGTAGTAGTAGTAGTAATGAGTAAAAAGGCCTAATCAAGTCATTGTCGAAGAGTTAATCATGTCTTATGGTTAGAGACAAGGTTTTTAAAAGCAATAGCTCTAGTTAGTGACCTTGTGACTCTTGAGTTGACTTTGGTGATCATCGAGTGGCTTATTGGACCACAGTAATCTTTAAACTTAAATGTGGTCGTTGTAGGCTCTCGACTCTATCCTCTTTTACAATCTAGTTCCGTGAGGGGTGAGATGAATTGTTGCTAGTCCAAATATCCGTGCGAATGGTCTAGAACTTGCCCTGAATATATTTCAAGGCGAAATCTTAAGTTTTGCTTGGTTCGATAAGTGATTGTAGGTTTTCCTTTGCCCGTTTGAGATTTCTATTGCCAACCAATGTCGTTATTCCTAGTCAACCCCTTTGAGCCTCTAACCTTTGTCATTTGATAACCATGTTATATGCCTTTATCCGTTTTGTCGTGACCCTCTCTTGCACCCGGACTTTCCTTAACACTCTTGTGAAATAAGTGGTTAAAGCATAAGTTTGGGGAGAAATGAGGAATTTGAAAAAGGTATCAAGGCACAAAAAGAGTAAAGAAATAATCTCTATGAAAAGAGAAGGCAAGAAAAGAAAAGAACTAAAAAGAAAAATGTGAAAAAAGAAAATAAGTAAAAGGGTTGATGGATTTTAAAAGAGGTAACTATCCCTAACATGAGCATCAAAAAGGGATAAAAAAGAATGAAATGAACAAGAAAGAGTGATGTCAAGTTTCTCTAGCCCTCAATGAAAATCAAATACCTCTAAGAATTGGTAATTATGAGCCGGGAAATGAAAATGTGGAGTGCTTAAGGAAAGGTGTAACCACTTACCCATATGGTATCCTACCCTAATCCAAAAGTCTTCATCACAACTCGAAAGAAGTCCTACTTGATTTCAAGCCGAGTGGGCTTAAATTAGTGGTGATCTACATGAGGGGAAATCCTATAGTACTTGAAGCCGTACTTGTGAAATTCCTTTGTGAGAGAAGAGTCAACCTTTCATGAATCTTAAGATTGAGTGATAACTTTTAAAGTGAGCTTGGCAAATGGAGGGTAGGGGAGGAAGAGTTTGGAGTCTACCATGACCTACATGATAGAACAAGAATCCTTGATGAGTAAAGTCAATTCTTGAAGCTCAGATGTCACATTAGAACTATTTGTGAATGAATAGTTGACTTGTCACCTTGTTGATAATGCATGAGTAGTATGGGTAATTGTTGGTCCCAACTAAGTATGAATAGCTCACCATTGACTCGCTGAAATGACCTTTAACTTTGAGGAGGCGGGAACTAATTTATTTGCTTAAGGACAAGCAAAGACTTACATTTGGGAGAGTTGATAAGTGTAGATTTTGACAACTTATTAGCACCTTTTTGCTTCTGTTTTAGTCCAAAAGTATTTATTTATGTTCCCAACACTAATGAAAGTGTGCAAATTGCAGGATTGTTGGAAATTTGGGATCCCATGATGAAAGCTAACTCAAAAAATAGTATTCCGACACACAAGGTAAGAAGGGGCACAAGACATAAGAAGTGCGGTCCGTAAAGGTATTTCGGTGGCCGCAGAAGAAAGTGCGGACCGCAGAATTCCCTCTGCGGCTGCAGAACAAGTGGAGATGCCCATCAGACTTTAAGCTGATGTGCGGACCGCACATGAATTATGCGACCGCAGAACAAGGTCTGCACTGACAAAGAATTCAAAGTTCAGAGAGTGTGCAAATGACCAAGACATGAAGCCTTGCCTGAAGTGCGGACCGTACAAGAATTGTGCGACCGTAGAAGATGCATTGTAGCCGCAGATCAAATTATGCGGTTGCAGAATCCTAGTTCTTGCAAGATGAAGTAATCTGCGGACCGCACATGGAATTGTGCGGCCGCAGAACCTCCTGAGAGGCATTTTTGTCAGCGTATTTTGGGCCACTATAAATAGACGAGAATCATATTTTTAGGTCAAGTTTCGAAGTTTGAGCTGTTGTATTTTGCTATTTAGGAAGTTTGTGACTATTTTGGGATTTGAACATCATATTTTATCATTTTAATATTAGATTATGAGTTTAATTAGTATTCCTTCTTTATTTTCTTCATTTTTCACTTTGAGTAGCTAGGCTCTTACTAGGGTTGTGACCCAACCTTAGTATGTAAACCTTATGGGTATTTAATTTAATGTTTGTTTATTATTGGGTGTTGATTATTTAGCCTTGTTTATGCTTTAATTTTAGAATTAATGATTGCAAATATTGATTCAAGCGTTTTTGACTTGGTATTTACTTGAGAAAGAGGGACCTAGTCTAGGATAACTTGACAAACAAGAAATTGGGCTAATTAAAGGTTTGATTAGCCTAATTAAAGGGTTTAAACTAGATATAGTGAGAACCCGACTTGAGCTCATATCAACTATTTAGCTTGATACCCATTTAGGCTTAAAAAGCTAAATTGGACAAAATCACTCTATGACCGAGAGGTATTGAGCGGGTAACTTAGAGTTGAGAGATATAATTCACCCCGATTAATAAAATAAGTATTAACGTATTTAACCCATTAGGCGAACACCTAGGTTAAGGTCACATCTCCAGGCTTTTAACCAATTGGAAAAATAACAAAAACAATCATTCGCTTTCTAGTTTCTTCTCTTTAGCTTATAATTGTTAGAGTTAATTTACAACAACAACAACAACATACCTAGTATTATCCCACACTGTAAGGTCTAGAGAGGGTAGTGTTTACACAGGCCTTACCCCTACCCTGTGAGGATAGAGAGGTTGTTTCCAATAGACCATCGGCTCAGGAAAGAATAAGCACCACATTAATAAAAATTTAGACAAGAAGGAACAGTATCAAAAATCCATATAAAAGCAGAATAAAAACAACAAGATAGTAAGGTGATCAACAATGAAAGGAAACAACGGCTAGTCATAAAAACCCTACTACCAACAAAAAGTGAGACTGCGTGTCAATACTACTGTTATAAACACTCTAGACTACCTACTCTACTATCCTAATTCTCGACCTCCATACCTTCCTATCATGGGTCATGTCCACGGTCAGCTGAAGCTGCGCCATGTCTTGCCTAATCACCTCTGCCCACCTCTTATTTGGCCTACCTTTACCTCTTCATAGGCCCTCCAATGTCAACCTCTCATACCTTCTCACTGGGGCGTCTGTGCTCCTCCTCCTCACATGACTAAACCATCTAAGTCACGTTTCCCGCATCTTGTCCTCAATAGGGGCCACACCCACCTTATCGCGAATAACCTCATTTCTGATCCTATCTAACCTGGTGTGCCCGCACATCCATATCAACATCCTCATCTCTGCTACCTTCATCTTCTAGATATGAGCGATCTTGACTGGCTAACACTCAGCCCCATACAACATCGTTGGCCTGACCACCACTCTATAGAACTTACCTTTAAGTTTTGGTGGCACTTTCTTGTCACATAAAACACCGAAAGCGAGTCTCCATTTCATCCATCCTGCCCCAATACGATGTGTGACATCTTCATCAATCTCTCCATCCCCCTAAATAATAGACCCAAGGTACTTAAAACTTCCTCTCCTAGGGATGACCTGCGAGTCCAGCCTTACATCCCCTTCCCCACTTTGAGTCTCGCCATTGAACTTACACTCCAAGTATTCTATCTTGATCCTGCTCAACTTGAAACCTTTAGACTCCAGGGTCTGCCTCCACACCTCTAATTGCGCGTTCACACCATCTCGCGACTCGTCAATTAATATAATATCATTTGCAAATATCATGCACCACGACACCTCTCCTTGGATGTGGCACGTCAGTACGTCCATTGCCAGAGCAAATAAAAAAGGGCTGAGTGCCGACCGTTGATGCAACCCTATCATAACCGGAAAATGGTCCGAGTCCCCACCCACTGTCCTCACTCGGGTTTTTGCTCCATCATACATGTCCTTTATCAACCTAACATAGGCACTAGGTACACCTCTAGCCTCTAAACATCTCTACAATACCTCACTCGGAACTTTATCGTACACCTTTTCTAAGTCGATGAATACCATATGCAAGTCCTTCTTTCTCTCCCTATACTGCTCCATCAATCTTCTAACAAGGTGGATGGCTTCTATAGTTGAGCGCCCCGGTATAAACCCGAACTGGTTCTCAAAAATAGACACACTCCTCCTCACCCTTAGATCTACCACTCTCTCCTAGACTTTTATAGTATGGCTAAACAGCTTGATACCCTGATAGTTATTACAATTTTGGATATCACCTTTGTTTTTGTATACAGGAACCATCGTGCTCCACCTCCACTTTTTGTGCATCTTCTTCGTTGTAAAAATGACATTAAATAACCTAGTCAGCCACTCCAAGTCTGCCTTGCCCGCACTCTTCCAAAACTTTCCCAGGATTTCATCCGGCCCAAGCGCTTTGCCCCTGCATATCTTACGCATAGCCCCCCTAACTTCATCAACTCTAATCCGCCTACAATACCCAAAGTCACAACGACTCCCGGAGAGTTCCAAATCACCCAGTACAATGCTCTTGTCCCCCTTCTCGTTTAAGAGACTATGGAAGTAGGTCTTCCATCTCCGACGGATAAGCCCCTCATCCAACAAAACTCTACATTCTTCGTCCTTGATGCACTTCACTTGGTCCAAGTCACGCGCCTTCCTTTCTTGTGCCTTGGCTAACCTGAACAACCTCTTATCCCCATCTCGTCCCTCGAGTTCCTCATACAAATGACTAAAAGCTGCAGTCTTGGCCGCTATAACTGCTAGCTTTGCCTCTTTCTTAGCTAACTTATAATTCTCCCTATTCGCCCTCTTCTCCTTCTCGTCTACACTTTCCACCAGCTTTAGATACGTTGCTTTCTTGGTTTTCACTTTTCCTTGCACCTCTCCATTCCACCATTAGTCTCCCTTGTGACCACCAGAGTAACCCTTTGCGACCCCTAATACCTCTCTCGCGGCTTCCCTAATTCACTGCGCAGTCGTGGTCCATATAACTGTTGCGTCCCCACTACTCCTCCAAGCCCCCATAGTCAACAGCTTGACCCCCAATTCATGTGCTTTAGCTTCCGTCAAGGCTTCCCACTTGATCCTATGTTGGCTATATATTGCCCTCTTCCTCCTCTTCCTCATGATCTCAAGGTCCATAACGAGGAGCCTATGAAGGGTCGAGAGGTTCTCACTCGGGATGACCTTATAATCTGTGCAAAGACCTCTATCGGACTTCCTACAGAGTAAATAATCAATCAGAGTCTCGGCCACCGAACTCCGAAAGGTGACCAAGTGCTCCCTTTTTTTCCGGAAACTCAAGTTTGCTATCACCAAATCAAATGCTCTAGCAAAGTCCTGCAAAGACGTTCCTCCTCCATTTCTATCTCCAAAACCAAAGCCAACATGGACATCATCATACCCCCCAGACGTCGCTCCGATGTGACCATTGAAATCTCCTCCTATGAAAAGCTTCTCGGTATGCGGGATACCACGCACCATATCATCCAAATCCTCCCAGAAATACCTCTTGACTTCCTCATCCAAGCCTGCTTGGGGTGCGTACACACTGATTATGTTCAAAATAAAACCTCTAACAATTAGCTTAATAGTCATCAGTCTATCATTCACCCTCCTAACCTCCACCACTAGTTCCCCGAGGTCCTTATCAATGAAGATACCTACCCCGTTCTTGCACCCACCCTCCCAGATTACCATAGTTTGAACCTGTCGACATCCTGCGCCTTATCTCCTACCCACCTAGTCTCTTGTACACAAGCTATATTAATCTTCTTTTTTCGAGAATCTTCACTAACTCTACAGATTTTCCAGTCAAAGTTCCTATGTTCCAGGACCCCACTCTCAATCTAGTAGCTCCCTTAGCCCTCTTACCCCCCCCACCACACACCCTCTCCCCCTCGCTGACACCCCCGAGGATAAGACCTTACCGCTACTGTCGTTCACCAAAGCCACTATATCCCAAAAATAAGAAATAAAAATAAAATAAATTCCGAAATATAATCTACCACTAAAAGTCTCAAAACAAGTGAAGAAATAAAATAAAAGAACTAACGGGAACTATAATCTATAACTAAAGGTCAGAAAAACAGGTCAAGAAATGAACTAAAGGAACTAAAGAAAACTATAATCTACAACTAAAGGACATAGAAGCAGGTGAAGAAATACAATAAAAGAGCTAAAGGGGACTACAATCAACAACTAAAGGTCAAAAAGAAAATGTGCAAAACTAGAGCAGAACTACTAGGGATTATATGAAATAAAGATCAAAATAAAGATGTAAACAAGTAGATAACAATATAAACAAGTGGGCAAAGCTATCACTAATGCAATTAATTTGATAATGCTAGGGCAAATACTAACTAAATATTCAAGAACAAAATAGGCGGGCAAGGAGATACAATTACGTTAAAATATCAAATTAATGAAATATCAAGACATGAGAGGAACAATAGAACCTGGATTGCAACTCTTGAAATTAACGAAAATCTGGCCAGCAGTAATGAATTACGACGACTGGCTGAAAGGGCTAAAGTTTAAATCTTTGTGCCAAAAGCTAGGTTACGGAGGAAGTGAAAATAATAGAGACCAAAGACAAAATGTTCTTGAAGAAGCAGGGAAAGGGAACAAGAAGGGCAAGTGAGGAGGGAGGAATCTGTTGGGACAAAAATGGTAAGTGGAAAATTAATGGCGGAGATGTTGAATTCTTGATTAAAGATCAGATCTTTGAACCAAATCAACAATACCCAGAAATATTTTACCAAGAAAAACAGTTCAAGAAAAACTCTTCAATCAAAAATTAAGTTAATTAAATCAATCAAAAATTGGTTCAAAGAATTTAAAATTGAACAAGAAATCCCAAATCCGCAAATTATTTTTATCGGAAGAAGATCAACCCTCTTTTTCTTTTAAAAAAAACCAGAGAAATCAAGAGAGAAAAAATGAATAATGGGATTTCAGAAAAGTAAAATAATGGGTGTTCTTGATTCTGGCAGTTTTGGGGAAGAAGAAAGATTAACGAATAGCAAAAGAGCAAACAGATCATCCAATCACAAGAATTGCAAGCACCCTAATGTATAAATACCTTTTATTTGGGCATTTCCCCAAATTCTAAAATGAGAATAAGTTGGAATTGGAGAGGAAGATAGAGAGTCCGGAGAAGGAAAGGACAGAATCAGATACAACCCCAGCAAGAAATAATTCAAAAGAATAGAAAAACAAATAGAAATATTAACACATTCATCAAAGACTTATTACTATAAAGTAACAAAAGGAAGAAGAGAAAAATACTCACCAGAATCCAAAAATAAAATAAAGAGCAAAGATTAATTGAAAGAAATATAGAGAACCTTTGTTGAAAATTAAGCAACCTAAGAAAGCATAGAGGAGAGAGCAAGAAAGACGTCAGTCCAGAATAAGAGAAGAAAATGAAGGGAAAGAAAGGAGGAGGAGATCTGTACAACTACGTGTTGGAAGCAAGAATTAAAAAACATCCCTTTGTTAATTTAGAAGTAGAAATAAAAACCCTTTATTTGGAAGTGAAAGTTAGTTGTTCCATTTGCTCTTGTCAAGTGTGTACCCGTAACACCCATATTAAACTCTCTGTGAAAATCGACCCTAACTCTTGTTGGGCACTATTCTTCCAACGACCGTTTCCACTTACTATTGAGTGCGGATTGGACGTGGATCACCATATCATGCTATTCTTAATTGTCATGCCAATACGGTGATGTTGGCTATGCCAGGTTTGCTGCGGTTGGAGTGGATGGGTACTTTGGATTATGTTCCTAGCAGGGTTGTGTCTTTCCTTAAGGCACATCAGATGGTTGGGAAGGGGTATGATGTATATCTATCCTTTGTGAGAGATGTCAGTGTTGATACTCCTACCATTGAGTCAGTTTCAGTAGTGAGAGACTATCCAGATGTATTTCGGGTAGATCTTACGGGCATGCCGCCCGATAGGGATATTGATTTTGGTATTGACATATTGCCGGACACTCAGCCCATTTCTATTCTACCATATCGTATGGCGCCAACGGAGTTGAATGAGTTAAAGGAGAACTTGCAAGAGTTGCTTGATAAGGGTTTCATTCGGCCTAGTGTGTCACCTTTGGGGTGCTCCGGTCTTGTTTGTAAAGAAGAATGATGGTTCTATGCGTATGTGTATTGATAATCGACAGTTGAACAAGGTTACAATGAAGAACATGTATCCATTTCCATGCATTGATGACCTATTTTATCAACTACAGGGTTCGAGAGTATTCTCAAATATTGATTTGTAGTCAGGCTATCATTAGTTGAAGATTCTGGATCCGGATATTCTGAAGACTGCTTTTAGGACTCAGTATGGTCACTACGAGTTCCTTGTGATATCATTCGGGCTGACCAATGTCCCAACAACATTCATGCACTTAATGAATAATGTATTCCAGCCCTATCTTGACTCATTTATTATTGTATTTATTGATGACATCCTGGTGTACTCCCAGAGCCGAGAGGATCATGAGCAGCATTTGAGGATTGTGCTTCACACCTTGAGAGAAAAGAAGTTGTATGCAAAATTTTCAAAGTGTGAATTCTGGCTTGATTCGGTGGCATTTTGGGTCATGTGGTGTCGAGTGAGGGGATTAAGGTAGATCTGAAGAAGATTGAAGCGGTTTAGAGTTGGCCCAGACCGTCTTCAACTACTGAGATTCAGAGTTTTCTTTGTTTGGCATTGTATTACCGTCGTTTCGTAGAGGGCTTCTCATCTATTGCTGCACATATGACCAGATTGACCCAGAAGGTGCTCCGTTCAGATGGACCGAGGAGTGTGAGGAGTGCTTTCAAAATCTTAATACTGCTTTGATTACAACCCCAGTATTAGTGTTGCCTAGGGGTTTGGGTTCTTACACGGTGTATTGTGATGCGTACCTCGGCGCGGTGTTGATGCAAGACGGTAGGGTGATTACCTACACGTCTAGACAACTGAAGGTGCATGAGAAGAATTATCCTGTCCATGACTTAGAATTAGCAGCTATTGTTCATGCCTTGAGAATTTGATGGCACTATTTATACGGTGTCCCTTGTAAGGTCTACACCGACCACCGGAGCCTGCATCATCTGTTCAAACAGAAAGATCTTAACTTGTGGTAACGAAGATGGTTAGAGTTTCTTAAGGAATATGATATCACTATTCTATATCATTCCAGAAAGGCCAATATGGTGGCTGATGCCTTGACTCGAAAGGCGAAGAGCTTGGGAAATTTAGCATATCTACCGGCAGTAGAGAGGCCATTAGTATTGGATGTTCAGGCCTTGGCCAACCAATTTGTTAGATTGGTTGTTTCAGAGCCAAGTTGAGTTTTGTCCTACGTGGTTTCTCGTTATTCTCTATATGATCGTATCAGAGAGCGTCAGTATAATGACCCCTATTTGCTTGTCCTCAAGGACACGGTTCAGCACGGCGATGCCAAGAAGGTTACTATTGGGGATGACGGTGTGTTACGGATGCAGGGCCGACTATGTATGCCCAATGTGGATGGTTTGCGTGATTTGATTCTTCAGGAGGCCCACAGTTTGCGGTACTCCATTCTTCCGGGTACCGCTAAGATGTATCAGGACTTGATGCATCACTATTGGTGGAAGAGGATGAAGAAAGACATAGTGGAGTATGTAGCTCGATGTCTAAAGTGTCAGCAGGTGAAGTATGAGCATCAACAACTAGGTGGGTTGCTTCAGAGGCTTGAGATTCCCGAGTGGAAATGGGAGCGGGTTATCATGGATTTCTTTGTTGGGCTCCCACAGACTCAGAAAAAGTTTGATGCAGTATGGGTGATTGTGGATAGGTTGACCAAGTCAGCTCATTTCATTCCAATAGTGACTACTTATTATTCAGAGCAACTGGCTCAGGTCTATATCCGCGAGATTGTCCGACTTCATGGTGTTCCAGTATCCATTATCTCTGATCGGGGTACGTAGTTTTCATCGCAATTCTAGAAGGACGTATAGCGTGAGTTAGGCACACGGGTTGAGTTGAGTACATCATTCCAAGCTCAGACGGATGGACAGTCCAAGTACACTATTAATATATTGGAAGATATGCTTCGTGCATGTGTTATGGAGTTCGGGGGTTCTTGGGATCGGTTCTTGAGATCAGTTCTTGCCACTTGCGGAGTTTGCCTACAGCAACAACTACCAATCGAGTATTTAGATGGCTCCGTACGAGCCCTTGTATGGGAGGCGGTGTCGGACTCCAGTAGGTTGGTTTAAGCCGGGTGAGGCGAAACTATTGGGTACTGACTTGGTTTAGGATGTTTTGGAAAAGGTTAAGTTGATGCAGGATCGGCTTCATACAACCCAATCTAAACAGAAGAGTTATGCGGATTGGAAGGTTCGCGATGTTATATTCATGGTTAGAGAGCGGGTCTTGCTCCGGGTTTCGCCCATGAAGGGTGTTATGAGGTTCGGGAATAATGGCAAGTTGAGCCCTAGGTATAGTGGACCTTTTGAGATTCTTGAGAGGATTGGTGAGGTGGCCGACAAGCTTGTATTTCCACCTAGTCTAGCCGCGGTTCATCCAGTATTCCATGTTTCTATGCTCTGAAAGTACCACGGTGATCTGTCCCATATATTAGATTTCAGCTCAGTCCAATTGGACAAGGATTTGTCTTATGTTGAGAAGCCGCTGGCCATTTTGGACAGGCAAATCCGAAAGTTAAGGTTAAAGAGCATTGCTTGAGTGAAGGTTCAGTAGAGAGGTCAACCAATCGATGAGGCAACTTGGAAGACCGAGCATGATATGCATAGCCGTTATCCTCATCTTTTCACCACTTTAGGTATGTCTTTATACTCGTTCGAGGACGAGTGTTTGTTTTAAGAGGGGGAGGATGTAACGACCCAGCCGGTCATTTTGAGTATTTTGGCCCCGCTCCCCTATTTATTGCCTCCTCTACGTTGTAATGGATATGTAACTTGCTGGGTTAGTTGGTTTTGGCTTCGGGTAAGTTTCAGAGTGAAATGGGACACATAGTCACTAAGTTGAAAGTAGGTTAAAAGAGTTGACTACTGTTTGACTTTTGTGTAGGTGACTCGGGAATGGAGTTTTGACGGTTCCAATAGCTCCGTATGGTGATTTTGGACTTAGGAGCGTGTCCGGATATTGATTTGGTGGTCCGTAGGTCGTTTCGGCTTGAATTGATGAAAGTTAGGAACTTGAAAGTTTGGAGGGTTGAGAAGTTTGACCGGGAGTTGACTTTGTTGAAATCGGGGTCAGATTCCGATAGGAAGTTGGAATAGGTCCGTCATGTCATTTTATGACCTGTGTGCAAAATTTGAGGTCAATCGGAGTATTTTTGGTATGAATCAGTGTTAGTTTTGGAAGTCGGATGTTCATAGTTTTAATAGGATTGATCTGGGTTCCTATTCATAGAATCGATGTTCCTTGATGTGATTTTAGGCCTCGGGTAGGTCCGTTATGTGTTTTGAAACTTGTTGGTATATTCGGACGGGGTCCCGGGGGCCTGGGGTGTGAATCAGATCGAAATTGGATCATTTTTGGTGATTGCTGAAGCTGCTGGTTTTCTGTTCTGGTTTTCTTCTACGCATTCACGAAGGTTCTCCTACGATCGCTTAGAGTCCTCAGGGTCTGTTAGGATTTTTCTCTTCGCGTTCGCGAAGGCAAGGGTGCGATCGTGAAGTTTGCTGAGCTTGGTCATCACGAACGCGTGAGGTATATCGCGTTCGCGTATAAGGAAGGTGGGGCTAGGGCTGAGGCATGCTTTGTTCATCGCGTTCGCGTGGCCTGGGATGTGGTTTAGTAAGTGGAGGAAGCTGGTCATAGCGTTCATGACTGGCTTCACGCGATCGCGAATAAGGTTTTATTGAGCTGGGGAGAATTTTTCTACGCGATCGCGATAGAGGACAACTCGGCAGCAATATTAAAATTTCAAAACGAGGGTTTTATCTCATTTTTCATCTTTTGGACCTAAAGAGCTCGGTTTGTGGCAATGTTTCGAGGAATGTTCAACGAAATCATCAGGGTAAGTGATTCTAACTATGATTTGACTATTATACAAGAATCCATCTTCATTTGTGTCATCTAATTAGTGATTTGAGTTGGAAAATTTGGGGAACAATTGTGAAACTTCTTAGACTAAAGTTTGGGGATTTGAAAGGCGATTCAAAGTTAGATTTGTGTAATTCTTGTATGATTGGACTCGTTATCGAATGTGTGTTTGGATTTTGTAATTTTGGTCGAGTTCCGAGACGTAGGATCTGGGTTGACCTTTTGTGTGACTTTTTGTTTCTCTTTAAAGATTGCAACTTTATTGTTTGGAATAACTTCCTATAGTTTGTATTTATGGTATGAAGTTGTTTTGGCTAGATTCGAGCCGTTCAGAGTTGGATAATTGCGGGAAAGGCTTACTAGTGGATTGAGTTAGCATGTTTTGAGGTAAGTGTCTTGCCTAACTTTGTGTGGGAGAATCACCCCTTAGGATTGGTGTTGTTTTGTGTAAATTGTGATATATGGAAGTGTGCACGCAAGACGACGAGTATGTACATAGAATAAATATGGTAATTGACCGGTTTTAGCTATGTAGTTTCCTTTCATGCCTTTAATTGAGTTGCCATAATA
>AWOL01S0140033.1:27954-40080 GCA_000715115.1 Nicotiana otophora
CTGGTGTACAGCTTTGACCCAAAAAACAACCTTCAAATAAATATATCTTATATTATAGATAATTTCAACTTTAGGGCCTCTAGAAGTATGATAGTCCCGTCCATAAAGCTGGAAATCTTTCCACGGTCAAAACAGCCTTATTGAAAACATAGCAAAAATAGCGTCCTTTGCAAATGAGACAAAATAGAATAACATCTCAGGAAGCTCACTTGAAGGACAGCCCAAGAGACTGTTCACCATCTTCGAAGATGTGCTTGAATGAATCTTTGAAGACAGAATGGCCAAAACTTTCAGCTAGAACAACTAGTCCTCCAGTTTTTTCAATAGCTACTTTCATCTCAGCAACTCCAACCTGAAACACAAAATTGTTATTGCAAAACTAAACATGACATCATCTATTGCCAATTCACGAGCAGCATTAATCAGTCTCAGTTAACCTCTCAAGTTACGTGCATAACACACTAATAAGGACACAAAATAAATATACACATGATACAACTTAATACGCTCAGCGCCCAATATGTCGCACCACGTATATGATGCTCAAATGTTGGAACATTTGTTCAATCAGTTAATAAAAAAATACACATGTAGTAGCTTTTAAGAACCCAGCATAACTGTAAATGAATGTCAGGATCAAATGCATGATTAGTAACTAGAGAAATGCCAGCACCTTCACTTATAAGATTCTATGACACATAACACGTGTCACCATGACAAAGCTAACACAGAGACAAACCTGATCAAGTGCTGAAGCAAACACATCCAAGACGTGACCTTGATTAACAAGCTGCTTTGCAAGTTCCTCGTAGAAATTGACTGCCTTTTTGAAAAAGGGTGCTGCATCCTTGTGCAGATCCTTATGAGAACGAACTGGTTCTGAAAGATCTTTTGACACAATCTGCAAAAACGAGGAGATAAGTCAAAGAATAGGAAAAGGCATTGAAATTCATCAGTAATAAGGATTCAGTTTAGCCAGGTGACAAATGGCAATAGAGACAAGAATAAATTGTTTTTTCTCCATTAAGGATCGAATTAAGTGACATTCTCATAAAGATGCAGGTCTCTAATCGGACTCAAATAAATTTCAAGATTATGGCTTTTAGCCTAAAAAATTAGGCAAAAGACAGGGTGACTGCATCTTTTCATGAGCCTTAGGAGAACACTTAAGTGGCAGTCAGTCAGGACACTTGTTTTGGTTCTAACTGTCTCCATACACCAGCAATCGCTTGAGGCTGGTTTTCATTTATAAAATTACCTTACTTTTTGATAAGGTTAAAACTATCTTACTTATCAAAAAGAACAAAGATAACCTTTTTCTTCTTTGGGTTGGGGAGAGGGTAATGCGGGAGTCTGGTGATATGACAAGCACAAAACAGAATGAAAACAGATTCAAAGGCTCACCACTCCAGGTCCCTCTGTGCATGGTCCGCCCACTAAGGCCACGATCCGAGCACCAGCACCAGCCAAACAAGCTCCAAGCAATCCAGCAGCTACACTCAAAGCCACACCAGTGCAGCGTAACGCTCTATTTCCCTGTGGGACTGGCCATTGATCCGTGCTCAATTCATCTAACAACTACAAAATAACAATGCGCCAAAACAAGTCAATACACATCAAATAAAGAGACAAATAAATAATTGCCAAGTTGAAACGGACAGAATTCAAGGTATATTCACACTCCGAGGCAGGCAATAAGAATCTGGTAACACCAATACTGGGAGCCCCAATTGGGCCAGGACCGGCCCGTCTTCCACCAACACTACTTCCAAGGCCCAATTGATCCAAAACATGATCTTTAGACAACTCTTTCGATCCCCGAAAAACATAAACCTTCGACATATCCGAAAACCCTAGCTCATGCACCTGGACCTGCGTACCATACGATATAAACCCCACCATAGCATTATCCGGTAACATCCCGATCGCCCGTTTCAACGCCGATTTCGCAAATTCCAATTCCTCCTCAAGCATACACGTGTCCAAAACGAACAAATAAATTGGCGAAATCGAAAAATCTACCGGGTTAGGGTTTTGAGTCGGGTTCGGGCCCGGGCTAGGGAGAGTGTATTGAATTGTGGTGAATTGAGGATAAAGTTCAGCAGGAACATTAGTTTCATTAATTCCCGAATAGTGATGAGGAAAATGGTTACGTTGAAAGCAAAACGGACAGATCCAAATTAGGGCTTGAAAATCAACACGAGCAAAGGGATTGAGAACTGAAGAACAAGTTTTGCATTTAAGCGGCGGGTAAGAGAGCGTGGGGAGATCGGTATGAGGACGGATCAAGTGGATCGAGGTAGCGATTGGGATCACGCACTTGCTTGATTCAACTTTTGTTCGTGGCCATGCGTTCCATGTCATTCGAACTCCGTCGATCCCTTCTGCATCTGGTTGTGCCATCTCTGTCGCCATTGATGAGATTCAAAATACCTTCCCTTTACGATTTGAAATTGGTGTGTTTGTGTGTGAATTGGGAACAAAATACAAAGAGAAACTGTGTGTGTGTGTGTGTGAATTGGCGCGACCCCAAAGGGAGGAAGGGGGGAGAGAGAAGGGGTAGAGGGGTCACACCGAGAAAACGAGGAGGAAATTCAGTCAAACACTGAACGATGTGAAGAAGGGAGAGATTTAGCTATGGAATAAAGCAAGTCCGGGTGGGTTGTGGTTACACAGGGACTTTGGTTCTGGTAATCTGAATGAATTTGGGAAATTTTTTATTCAATGAGTGAGAAAATTTGTAAAATAATCCTTATGTTTGGAATAGTTTTAAAATAATACTTTTAAGTGGTCATTTGGTACGCGGGACGAGGTATAATAAGATGTAAGATTAAATTTATATCGTATTTGTTTGGCGGTATAAATTATCATTCGATATAAATTTAATCTCAAACTTAATCCTGGATATTCCACCATATTTCATCAAATTTGGGATTATTTATTCCGCTTCCAAGTGAAATAAAATAGTTTGCTTACCGAACGACCCCTAAATATACTTCTAAGCAAAGCTTTTTAAAAGAATGAACACTTTCGATCTCCCTCAAATATTTAATAAATTTTAGTTATTAGATTTAATACTATAAAAAAAATAGGCTAAATATATACACAACTCCCTTAAACTTGACACCAAATTTCACTTAGACACTTCAACTGAGGCTTGTTCCTATTGAATACCTAAACCTTCTACAAAATATTCTTATTAAACACATTTTGCTAATATGTAATAGTATGTGTTTGTCACATCTTACAGGCACGTGAAAAACTAATCTTGCATGTTGTTCACCGAAAAATACATAAATTTTGGCCGGAAAGTAATCTACAACAATTACCTTTTCTCTAAACAATATTCAAACTATTTTCTTCTTCTCTGGCCATCTCCACCACTTACTTTCTTTTTTTAAAATCTTGCCATCGACCACCATAATCACCGACTCCTCTCGCTCCTTTAAATTGGACCACTGCCACCATCATCATCACCTCTTTCTCCTTCAAATCCAACCACCAACATCACCACTATCTTCTTCCCGATCTTTCCAGTTTCACCGTCGGCCACCATATCCATCACTATCTTTTTCTTCTTCGAATTTTGGCGTTGCTACCACATCACCACCACCATCACCTCCTCCTTCAAGTACGATCACTACCACCACTGTCTTCTTCTTTATCAAATATGACCATTATCACTGCAATTTTCATCCCTTTATCAGATTTGGGCACCCACCACGACAATCGCATTTAATCTAGGTAAAATTATTTTTTTTGGAAGAAGAATCGAAGCAAATGAAGGATTAACAAACAAGTTAATGATCGCCTGCTATGGGATGTCATTCATCAAGACTTGAATACAAAAAAACTTTCATTTAGATTTGTGTTGTAGTTAAAGTTGGTTGATAGCAGATTTAGCCAGTGACGACGACGGTATTCCCGGCCATCAACTATGTTTTTCTCTTTCTTTTTTGAGTCAGATTATTTTTAATATTGCCTATTTTATTTTTTTATTGGTTTGGTCTTTCATTTTAAAAGAGAGTGAGTTTCACGTATTAATGTTGGTTTGAAATTATCAAATTTGTGTTTAATAGGTATATTTTATATGGAGACCAAGTGATCAATAGGAACAAGCTTTGGTTGAGGTGTCTAAGTGGAATTTAGTGTAAGTTTAAAGGGTTGTCTTTGTATTTGGCCAAAAAATTAACTAAAAATACTAGGAAGGTGCAAATCTCAAAAATTGCAACACTAAAAATAGCAACATACACTAAAAATAGCAAAACTTGTACCTTAGAAAAATGCACCAGATATCATGGATTAACAATAGCAAAAACTATAAGAATTGTACCTCCAATGTGAGTCCCTATTAAATAATGTCTTCATCATAATTCTCATTAGATATAATAGCCTTAATTTATTAAATTGTAACTGCTTTTCTTAAATTTTTAAGATAGTCACAAAGTTTGAAGAGAAAAGGTTAGATAATGCTAAAAAAGGCAGCTCAGTGCATAAAAGTATCTCGCGTTCATTCTACGGAAGAGCCACACCCCAATGATGTATTAATAGCTTAATAACTATTGCTTTGATAATGGTGGCTTGCCATAATATGTAAGAACCAGCACGTTATATAGTATAAATTGTATGGCTGGCGAAACACAATGCAATGTCAACAACGATAAACAATGAGATGAATAAACAATTAATGTGTATTCAGTGATGCTAATTAGGAGGATGAAAAAGTTGATAGATAAAAAAGATAATGAAATGATGATAAACGAGGCAATTGAGTTGTTCTTCCGTTGTTTAGTGTAATTTATCAGTTTATAATCATGTGTATCTTGCCCATCAAAATTTTCAATTTACTCTTGAGGTATTTATGTCAACCATGAGCTAGAAAATGTTAGTAGTAGTGTGTTTAAATGATAGAATTTAGGTATCAACAACAATAACAACAACTTTAATAATGATAGAATTTAGGTATCAACAACAATAACAACAACCCAGTATAATCCCACTAGTGGGGTCTGGGGAGGGTAGTGTGTACGCAGACCTTACCCCTACCCTGGAGTAGAGAGGCTGTTTCCAAATGAAACTCGGCATCCTTCCCTCCAAGAACTCCCCACCTTGCTCTTGGGGTGACTCGAACTCACAACCTCTTGGTTGGAAGTGGAGGGTGCTTACCATCAGAGCAACCCACCTTGTCGTAATAAGCAATTTTGTCCAACTATATTTGACTTACTATTTGTGTCTACATAGTACAATACACCTTTTAATTATAAATTATACGTAATGCTAATTCAAATAAGTGAATTAGTATCTCTTTTTCTTTTGAAATATTAATTTATTTTTAAAATAAAATAAATAGTTGATGGCATACAATAGACAATATGTAATTGAATAAATACCCGTACATGGATTTAGGTAAGCATAATCAGCGACAGAATTACGCAATATTTAGGCAAAATAATACATGGTCAACTCAAACCGACCAAAACCAAAGACAAAATAATGTTCCGCCCCAAGTGTCAGTCAATTATACGAGGCTAATAAAGTCTTTTCACTTACTACGCAATGGGAGCAGAGCTCGTAACATTAATAAAGCAGAAGAGTCGCTGTTTGTAGTAACCAGAGCAAATTCAGACGAAGAAAAAGGAAATTCTCCTTATTTTTTTACATATATTTTCCTCTGCCAATTCCTGCTACGAAATCTTCCTGTTTTTTACATTTTTTTTTTTTTTTNGTTTGAAGAGAAAAGGTTAGATAATGCTAAAAAAGGCAGCTCAGTGCATAAAAGTATCTCGCGTTCATTCTACGGAAGAGCCACACCCCAATGATGTATTAATAGCTTAATAACTATTGCTTTGATAATGGTGGCTTGCCATAATATGTAAGAACCAGCACGTTATATAGTATAAATTGTATGGCTGGCGAAACACAATGCAATGTCAACAACGATAAACAATGAGATGAATAAACAATTAATGTGTATTCAGTGATGCTAATTAGGAGGATGAAAAAGTTGATAGATAAAAAAGATAATGAAATGATGATAAACGAGGCAATTGAGTTGTTCTTCCGTTGTTTAGTGTAATTTATCAGTTTATAATCATGTGTATCTTGCCCATCAAAATTTTCAATTTACTCTTGAGGTATTTATGTCAACCATGAGCTAGAAAATGTTAGTAGTAGTGTGTTTAAATGATAGAATTTAGGTATCAACAACAATAACAACAACTTTAATAATGATAGAATTTAGGTATCAACAACAACAACAACAACCCAGTATAATCCCACTAGTGGGGTCTGGGGAGGGTAGTGTGTACGCAGACCTTACCCCTACCCTGGAGTAGAGAGGCTGTTTCCAAATGAAACTCGGCATCCTTCCCTCCAAGAACTCCCCACCTTGCTCTTGGGGTGACTCGAACTCACAACCTCTTGGTTGGAAGTGGAGGGTGCTTACCATCAGAGCAACCCACCTTGTCGTAATAAGCAATTTTGTCCAACTATATTTGACTTACTATTTGTGTCTACATAGTACAATACACCTTTTAATTATAAATTATACGTAATGCTAATTCAAATAAGTGAATTAGTATCTCTTTTTCTTTTGAAATATTAATTTATTTTTAAAATAAAATAAATAGTTGATGGCATACAATAGACAATATGTAATTGAATAAATACCCGTACATGGATTTAGGTAAGCATAATCAGCGACAGAATTACGCAATATTTAGGCAAAATAATACATGGTCAACTCAAACCGACCAAAACCAAAGACAAAATAATGTTCCGCCCCAAGTGTCAGTCAATTATACGAGGCTAATAAAGTCTTTTCACTTACTACGCAATGGGAGCAGAGCTCGTAACATTAATAAAGCAGAAGAGTCGCTGTTTGTAGTAACCAGAGCAAATTCAGACGAAGAAAAAGGAAATTCTCCTTATTTTTTTACATATATTTTCCTCTGCCAATTCCTGCTACGAAATCTTCCTGTTTTTTACATTTTTTTTTTTTTGTGAAATTGGTAGAAAGTGTGTGTGTATGTGTTAAACTATGATGTTGTCGCTGCAAAGCGATCCTCGGCAGCAGTATCAGCAGCAGTTGCTGATCTCTAGGGTTTCACACGATGGAGTCACCGTCGGCGATCCGAGGACAGATTCGTCTTTTCCGTTTTACACTGAGTCGGCTTTGTCCTCTGTCAATATCAAGTCCGAGTTGTCTCGAGAAGGTAAAAGAATTATTCAAGTTTTTTACTTTTATTTCTTTTTTGTTTGATATGTTTAGTTCAGAAAATTGAGATGTTCTGTGGTTAATGATTATGTCTTTAAGTTGAATTTGAAGCTTTTTACTTTTAATCGGTTGATATGTTTAGTTTAGAAAATTGATATGTTTTGTGGTTAAAGATTATGTCTTTAAGTTGAATTTGATGTTTTGAGAATTTGAATTACGAATTTATTAGTGTGGGAGATGAATAAGAAGATGATTTTGAGTAGAGACTAGAGAATTTTTGAAGTGCGGAAATTGAGTTGGCAGGGATTTTGTCTCGAAATAATAATGTTGTGTACAAATTTATTTAGTTTTTGTATCATTCTATTGTTGCCTTTGGGTTTTGGTCGTTGTTAAATAGAACTTCTAGTACTTTTTATTTTATGTTTACGTAATATTGGGATGAATAAAGTGGCCCGTGAGATTCATATAGCTGACTCCAACTTGTTTGAGACTAGTTGTTGTCTTTGAGTTTTGGTGGTCGTCACTATAACTGTTAAGTGAGTATCAGGAGATTAACGTGAACCACCACTAGTAACTATAATTTATAGTAGCAACTTCCGGCGAGATGCATAAGCATGCATAACTTTTAACCAATGAAATAAGGTAGTACAAATAACTCTAGTTACTGATGGGGCAATATTATAAACATGAGGAGGTTATTGTTCATCATACAATTTGTGTTTGAATGTTGTTTCTTCATTCAAATCAAATGGACATAGCAGCAAAATCTATTGTTTTTGTTGTGCACATAGACTTCTTCAGTTCTGCATTCAAGTGAATGGTCACAACAAAGGCTCAAAAAAATAGGAAGCAAGCTGATTTGTGCAGTTCAATGGATGCAAAAGCATCCAAAGAACTGGGTAGAAGCTTAAAGAAAATTCATGACTTTTACATATCGAAACCTATTTTGCAAGGACTCCAACTTCGTCCTCAAAATTGTGTCAACTTGAAACTAACATTTGGTGTAAGACCTGTGTCGGATTTCTCCAACAAATTATGGTTAGCAGTAAGTTGAAGAGCATAAGGGAAAAAAATGAAGAAGACTAGTTTGTCGTCTTACTTCTCGAGAAATAACAGCATCATGTTAAACAGAGAGTAAGAGAATGAGGTGGAGGAGGCTAAGGGTGAGTACGGATTCAGCTGTTAGAGGGGCTTGGTGGTATTACTGGAATTAGCATAACTAGGTTTGCTTTTAATTCCAACTTATCATGCGGATAGGTAATGGCCATGGGCTTGGGTTGACTGATGTCATTATTATTGATACTTGTGTCCAAAAATGATAGATGCCTTAGTTAAATTAACGACTAATAGGATAAAATTGAGATCTTTGGACTTCCAAACAGCTCTGTGTAAATTTGGCATAGATTCTTCAAGTCTTTTGAAATAAAATTCACATATTTATAAACTATGTGAAATGTACCATAAGTTAGCATAGTTAATAATTCAAAATACTTAAAAATAGGTTGAGAAAATTGTAGTCAAAGAAGAAACTATTTGACTTCCCAAATATTGACTTTTTTCACCTAAGATGGGACAAAGAGTGTATAAAGAAGTTTGGGGAATTTTTTTCCTGGTATGTCATTGAAGAAAGGTTGAGAAAGTGGTCAAAAGGCTGCAAGAAGGATCCCGAAAAGAGGCGTTGTGTTGCTACAATGCTCCCTGGGAATAGGACTGCCACTAAATGTTGAGTGAAAAGATACAATAATAGAAAAATTATAAAAGGGAGAAGATTTTTAGCCGAAATGGCGGCATTATTCTCTGGTGGCAGAAGCTAGTTAAGTTAATACCAACATTTCAGAGGCTCTGGTACTACTATGCTGACAAGAAAGATAAGAAAATTAGCTTTGTTTAAATTTGTTGGATTGACAATGTACAAGAGGTTTCGTACGATAGTAGTTTTGAGTTACATGATATAATAAAAGTTTCTTAATTCTTGAGAGTTTTAATTGCAAGTAACATGTCAATTAAAAATATCCTATTCAATATTTTTAATGATTTTCCACTTTTTAACTGAAACCTTATGTCCTTATCAAGGACAAAAAAAGGAGAAAAGAAAAATTGGAGTCATTGATTCGTTGAATCATGACTTGAGGACTTTTAATTGTCATCAACTTTAGGTTTTCAGATAGCTACAAGGTTTATATATATAATTACAATATTCACTTTTAGGTCGTGGAGTCTGCTGTCAGCTGAATATTTTGTTATGCATGCATTGCTGGTACATGCACACTCTTTCTCTCTATATATATTTCTTTTGACATCTGTATTTCTTGTGCCACAGTTGACGAGGACACACTTTTAACTCTTGCTCATCAGAACTACAAAGCTGGAAACTATAAACAGGCTCTAGAGCATAGCAAGGCAGTGTATGAGAGAAATCCCCAGCGCACTGATAATCTTCTTCTTTTGGGGGCCATATATTATCAGGTATGTTTTCTTGGACAGTGCTTTATATTCATGGTGCCTCCTCTATCTTGCATGTACTTATGCCCATAGATTTAAGTAAAGCATTTGAATTTTCTTTGTTTTAGTTGCATGATTTTGATACGTGCATTGCAAAAAATGAAGAAGCCCTCCGCGTTAACCCCCACTTTGCTGAGTGCTATGGAAATATGGCAAATGCTTGGAAGGTATGGTTGTATTAGTGCTCCTAGTTGCTAACTTTTTGTTTTTGTGATTGAACATTGATATGATTTATTTGGCTTCTATTGTATGCAGGAAAAAGACAATATCGATGTTGCAATACGCTATTATTTGATTGCAATAGAGGTTTGTATGCATCTTCATTTGCTTTATCAGAATGTAATGATTTTCATTTATCCTGCTTATAACGATGGTTAATAGCATGACTTAAGTCTGTGGTGCTTACAGACTTTAGGGTTTGAGGCAACTGTTTTTAGATTGTTGAGGTCTTGTTGGCTGCGGCCATGGGTCCTTTTCCATTCTTTGTCTCCAACCATTTAATCGCCACTATGGAAAACAACTAATAAGTCCTGTATCTAATGCAAAGCTGCTACAAGTTACTTGTTCTTTTATGTTATACATTCTAGGGTTTTGGCTTTTAACACCTAGAGTGACCTTTCTTTTTGGATATGCTTAACAATTTTGTTCAAAGAGGAATTTACTGTCTGATAACTGGCTAATTCCCAATGATTAAAAAAATTCTACCTTTTAAAATAGAGCTCACTCGAATATATTAGTGTCTATCTGGTTATAAAAAAAATATATATGGGCAATTTGGATAGAAAAGAATTTATACAGGTCAATTTGGGTCCTGGAAAATTTCCATTGTCCTTTTCTTCTTTACGGAACCCGAAACAAGACCTTTCATTTTCCATCGCGACGGGAATCTCTCTTTCCCAAGAATTAAGGGGACGTGTTTCCCAACTATAAATTTTCAAGTTTGGCTTTTGGTACATTAAAACCTTGATATAGCATTACAGTAAAGGTATTTTCTATGAAATACTTATGGTTCATTATTGTTGGATGACATAATCTAAGTCAAAATTTGTGTTGCAGCTGCGTCCCAATTTTGCTGACGCTTGGTCAAATCTAGCTGGTGCATATATGAGGAAAGGAAGGCTGAGTGAGGCAGCCCAATGTTGCCGTCAGGCGCTAGCTTTAAATCCTCGTCTGGTATTCGAGATTACCTATTTTTTTGGCTTCTTTTTAACAGTTCAGATGATTTGCATCCTTCTATGTTTGTTTCTTAACTCACTTGTGTTCTTTCTAGGTTGATGCACATAGCAATCTTGGGAATCTGATGAAAGCGCAAGGGTTAGTGCAAGAGGTAAAATACTGAGACTTTCTTAGCTTATATATATACACACACACACACACACATACATTTTACGTGTGGTTTTGGGATGGTTGTGTACGTTAACTTTGTACATTGTCTACACATATGTCTGAGTTAGGTATACTCATGCATTATCGAATTTTATTATTCTTTAACAGATCTTTCAGTCTTGAGGTGCGTTTCTGTTTACTACGCTTTGCTGGCTGTTATGCTGATTGATTTCTGTGGTCTTGATTATTGGTTTTGTTTTAGGCATACAATTGTTATGTGGAGGCACTACGTATACAACCTACATTTTCCGTTGCATGGTCCAATCTTGCTAGTCTCTTCATGGATGCAGGTGATCTTAACAGGGCATTACAGTACTACAAGGTATGGAATACCTTAAATCATTTCGCATATGACGTTATTAAATCCAGAGTTTTGGATTTGTTTTGGCTATTAAGTTTACTCACTATTTTTGTGATTCAACCTTTTCATATCCAGGAAGCCGTGAAGCTAAAACCAAATTTCTCAGATGCATATTTGAACATGGGAAACGTGTATAAGGTAAGACCTTCTGCTTTGTGCTAATATGGTCTGTGGTGCAAGTGCCAGGGTAAGAATATGGGACATATGTGTTTCTTCCTTGCATTTTCCAGGCTCTGGGAATGCTGCAGGAGGCCATTATGTGTTACCAGCGTGCTCTCCTTGTGCGACCAGACTATGCAATGGCTTTTGGTAAGTGCTCCTTTCTCGGTCTTAGCTTCATATCAATTGCTATGAAGTTGCTTAGGGTGAAGTTCATTTGTACAGTACTCATCTGTATGTATAGATGTCTTTTCTTTTAGTAAAATGTATTTGTCGACGTCTTTGCACGGAATGATCACATCATACTGCTTGCCTCCTTTTTTTTCTTGGGGATAAATCATATTGCTTTCATCTTGAGCGTTGCAGTCATTTTGTCAATAGGCTAAAACCTCGAGTTTCCATTTTTCCCATGTAGTTGATGCTCTATTGTAATTGAGGTGAAGGATAAAGTAGCACGAAAATCATATAAGCTTGAAGCTACCTAACAATTAGCTGCCCCCCC
>AWOL01S0140033.1:43072-66043 GCA_000715115.1 Nicotiana otophora
GAAAAAAAGAGGGAGGGAGGGAGGGATCTTGGTGATAACTGTCACAACAGCTCTCAAAACGACAAAAATTGAGATGTTATTGCATTGGTGGTGCTTCTCATTTTTTCTAAAACAAGTCATATAACCTTACAACTGAATTCTTCTTTATCTTTGGGGCAAACAATCCATAGGTTACTAGTGCTCCGTGATGGGATTGATCGTTAGCTATGTAAAAAATGTGCAGGCAACTTAGCTACTGTGTACTATGAACAAGGTAACCTGGAAATGGCCATGCTTAATTATAGGAGAGCTATTACCTGTGATGCTGGATTCTTGGAGGCATATAACAATCTGGTGGGCCTTTATTTCATCTTCTGCTTAGTTTTCCAGTAAAAAATTAATTTCTTTGGGTATTAATTATCCATTCTTCCCACTCTGTTGCTTTTAGGGTAATGCTTTGAAAGACGCTGGTAGGGTTGAGGAAGCAATTCATTGCTATCGTGTAAGTTATATTCACTTTTGGATGGATGTTTGCTTTCATTTTTCTCTATTTTGCTATTTTAGTAATCTTTCCGGTTGGTGCATGCAGCAATGCCTCTCACTTCAACCTAACCATCCTCAAGCACTGACTAATCTTGGAAACATTTATATGGAGTGGTAGGGTGTGCTTAATTGCATAATTATTTTCTTTTGTTTTTACCCCCTTTTTGGGGTTATGGAAGTGAGGAAGCACTCAAATCAAGTGATTTTCAGAGTTGTCATTCCTAATTCTGCAGGAACATGTCAAGTGCCGCTGCACAGTGTTACAAGGCAACTTTAGCTGTGACAACTGGGCTTTCAGCTCCTTTTAACAATTTAGCCATAATATACAAGCAGCAGGTACATGTTTTTATGTGATTCTTGAAGAATGATTAATTTTCATGCTTGTGAAAGAAAAGCTGTTTGAAGGGTTGTATGCGGTTGGAAAGATAGCTAGAGGGGATTATTCTCTTGGCAAATTAGGGAGTTCTCCTGTCAGGATTTTGACCAGACAAATGATAATTACTTTTGGTAAATTATAGGGTAACTATGCAGAAGCCATATCTTGCTACAATGAGGTACTCAGGATTGATCCCATGGCAGCTGATGGACTAGTCAATAGAGGTAACACATACAAAGAGATTGGCAGAGTTAATGAAGCTATTCAGGACTATATGCGAGCCATTACTATTAGACCAAATATGGCGGAGGCTCATGCAAATTTGGCCTCATCTTACAAGGACAGGTTCATTGTAGTTCACAAGCTTCAAACAGTTGATAGTCCTTTCTCACACATTTGTATATGTCCATTTTGCTTGGTTGTAATGCTTTTGTCAAATCTTCTGTAGTGGAAATGTGGAAGCAGCTATAAAAAGCTATAGACAAGCTCTGATGCTACGTCCTGACTTCCCAGAAGCAACTTGTAATCTTCTTCACACGTTACAGGTATCTTCACCCATTAGTTGCCAATGTTTTCGCAGGCGAGGTTTATCAAAGAGCATGTATATTTCTTACCTTGTGTCAGCTTGATAAACTTAACCTGCAAATGTTAAGCTCATAAGATAATATATCTGTTAATGGACTGTGCTTGAAGATAGTTTTCAAACACTGAACTACTTTGTTTATATAGATGACAGTTTCATCCCGTGCTCTTTTTTCCTCAGTTCTTATGAAGCTTTATGTTAAGCCTGTTTGATCTGTCTTGTGCTCATTCTACCTCTGATGCCAATTTACTAGTTTCGGGGGAAATACTTAAGATAAGTCTAGTACCTAGTGTTGTGGTTAACTTAAGGTAATTTCCATGCGCATCTCGTGCATGAGGAACACTAGTTAGCTTCATAAGACATTGGTATTCTTTTTTCTAACATACTCATTATGTTTGACTTCATACTTTCTAGTGTGTCTGTGATTGGGATGATCGAGAGAAGATGTTTATTGAAGTTGAGGGGATCCTGAGAAAACAGATTAAGGTATTTCAGCCTCTCATTCAGTCATAGATGTTGGTGTTGTAAGCCATATGTTGATCCCTGTGGTACTGATTCCTGTTTTCCTTGATTATTTGCTCCATGGCAACGTTATCTTAGATGTCAGTTATCCCAAGTGTACAGCCTTTCCATGCAATTGCTTACCCTCTCGATCCACTGCTAGCTCTAGAGATCAGGTGAGCAATTTTCTTTTGGATCCTATGGAAAAGAATGATATAGATTTTTTAACTAACCCTCTCCTTTGATTATACAGTTGCAAGTATGCCCAGCACTGCTCTGTAATTGCAGCTCGCTTCTCACTTCCTCCTTTCAGTCATCCTCCTCCATTGCCAATAAAGGGTGGTGGCAGGAGTGGTCGGCTTAGGGTTGGGTAAGTCTCTGACCAGCTCTCTACTTGCTTCCATCTTCCCCGAACATTACTGTTACTGTATAATGAGATTTTTTAAATGCGTCTAGATACGTGAGTAGTGATTTTGGCAACCACCCATTATCGCATCTGATGGGTTCAGTGTTCGGCATGCACGATAGAGAAAATGTTGAGGTTTGGACAATTTATCATTCATTGGTGCTATTACGGATCCACCCTTCCTGTTTCCTGCTAATTCTACAAAGACTCCTATTTCCAGGTGTTCTGCTATGCTTTGAGTCCAAATGATGGCACTGAGTGGAGACTCCGCATCCAGTCAGAAGCAGAGCATTTTATTGATGTATCGTCCTTGACATCCGATGTGATAGCTAGGATGATTAATGAGGATCAAATACAGATCTTAATCAATCTCAACGGTTATACTAAGGTAAGATATCGGTTCCTAACCTTGTTAATCTTAATGGGATCATTTTCTTGTTCTGTAGCTGATATTCATTTGTTTGTGAATGCAACCTGGTAAAGAAGAAAAGGAATAAAAGTGGAACTATATTTGTTGGGAATATTCTTCTGAAATGTGAAGATCAGGATCAAACTTGGATAAGCATGACCTCGGGCTATGAGTATTTGGAAAATGTTATCTCACATTTTGTCATTGCCTAACTACAGAAATTCTGGACAGTCTCATGTGCTTTACTTTTGTTGCCATAAGACCTTGTATTTATTGTTTTGAGCATCACTGAAGTATTACTAATTTCACCTTTTCCGTTGCTAAATTATCTGCTGGTGCATTGCTTTGCATTCTAGGCTGATAAGTTTTGGTAATTATCTGACATTGCTCATCTCTTTTGTTTTTGTTTTGTTTTTAGAGAAAGGTAACAATTCTGGCATTGCTCATCTTTAACCTTCTATTTATGTTTTGTAGGGAGCCCGAAATGAGATCTTTGCAATGCAGCCTGCTCCCATCCAGGTTTCATATATGGGGTTCCCTGGAACTACTGGAGCTAACTATATACATTATTTGGTTACTGATGAGGTATATTATGTTCTTGACATGCTTTTGTTGTATACATGCCAGTTTATTTCAACTTCACAGTACTCACACATTTAGACTTCACTTTGTTTTCCCTTCTTTCTTGTCCTTGACATTGCTTCTCCTTTATACTTGGTAGTTTGTATCACCTATGCGGTACTCACATATTTACTCAGAGAAGCTTGTCCATCTCCCCCATTGTTATTTTGTCAATGATTATAAGCAAGTAAGTTCTTGAGCTCAAACTTCTGAGATTCTTATCTTGAATTATTTGTAATATCTCTTTTTTGAAATGTTGATGGGTTTCTTGCCACTGTCTAGAAAAACCTTGACGTGTTAGATCCAAGCTGCCAACCCAGACGCTCGGATTATGGGCTGCCAGAGGACAAGTTCATTTTTGCTTGTTTTAATCAGCTCTACAAGATGGATCCTGAGATTTTTAAGACATGGTAGTATTCAGATGCCTTTGTTGTTGGTATACTGTTCTCTATGTTCAGTTGTGCTATAGTCTCGAGTTCGATGTTGCAGGTGCAATATTCTTAAGCGTGTACCAAACAGTGCTCTTTGGCTTCTCAGATTTCCAGCTGCAGGAGAGATGAGGGTTCGTGCACGTATGTATCCCTTTCACATAACTTCTATTACTATAAGCTTTGTCTGATGAGGCTTTTAAAACATTATTCTATGTATGGGGAATATCCTTAATAGTGTTTTATTTTTTTCCAGATGCTGCTGCACAAGGTGTGCAGCCAGACCAAATTATTTTTACAGATGTTGCAATGAAACAAGAGCACATCAGACGCAGCTCCTTGGCAGATCTTTGCCTCGACACGTTAGAACACTACAAATTTTGTTTCATCTTTCCTTTTCAGTATTCTGTGTCCGTTCAACTCATACTGATGAATTTTGTTTCTTTTTTCTCATAGGCCACTCTGTAATGCACATACCACTGGAACAGATGTACTCTGGGCTGGTCTACCGATGATCACCCTTCCCCTTGAGAAAATGGCAACTAGAGTTGCTGGTTCGTTGTGTTTGGCCACAGGGGTCGGTGAGGGGATGGTTGTTAGCAGGTACCTGTTTTGGACTTGCCTGCTTCTATGATGTTTTGGACCCTTGCAATTTGCAAACATGTTTCTTTCTTAAGTTGACATTTCCACTGAATTGTATTTTAGCTCTTATTCTTGATACATGTGAACTCTGATCTTGTATGGCCGGCAGTTTACTTTTAATATTTTTTTCTTCAAAATAAAAAACCATACTTACAGTAAGACTGAACAATTTAGAATAATTTTGTTCTGCTTGCAAAATTGCATTGTGGAAAGGGCATCTACCTAGTTTAAACCATATAAAGCTAGTCTCAGATGGGGATGACTCGTGTTGAAACAAAGAGAAGGATGGCTTATTTTCTTATCTGTGTGTCTACCTTTTTGGGCTTGATCATTTTTACTTGCTTTACATTTCACAGTATGAAGGAGTATGAAGAGAAGGCAGTGTCACTGGCACTGAATCGTCCCAAGCTCCAAGATCTCACCAATAGACTCAAGGCTGTTCGTCTGAGTTGTCCTCTGTTTGACACAGGACGCTGGGTGAGTGATCCAACACCATGATACACGACGGTTATATTTCAATGCTTATTGACGTCAAGTACCTTAAGATTTGCTGAACCGCGTTATGATTGTGCTATGCTTTACTTAAACACTGGTTCTTTCTATGCATCATTAGGTACGGAATCTGGAGAGATCTTATTTTAAGATGTGGAATCTCTATTGCTCTGGCCAACATCCTCAACCATTCAAAGTAACAGAGAACGACATGGAATTTCCTTATGACCGCTAGATGTAAAAACAGTAGTCTAAACGGGATTGTAGATAAATCAAAGAGCATGTGAAGAGCTATTTATTCTAAATCGGTGTCTCGCTATTATGGTATTCAATGGTGAGTTTCAATCTTTTCTTCTGATGTTGAATTTGAAACTCTCGTTAAGTGTATTAGTTGTAATTAGAATACCCATTCTAGCTGTCCAAAAACTTGAGTTTGCCCTTTGTCCAAGGTAAAAACGCAGTTACATGACCGCACTACCTTTACCTAAAAAGACCCAATGGTGAAGCAGTTACGCAACGGTTCGGAAGGAAGGATCAGTATTCCCACTTTGGGTAGTTAGTACGCAATGGTTCGAAAGGAATGGATTATAATTCCCTCTTTGGGTAGTTAGTTTGCGTTTTTACGGAGGTGAATGATTCGTCTTGATTGTATTTGTTTATCTATAAGCATTTGTTGATGTTTATAACTTGACTTTATGCAGGCCTTAGCTGATGGATGATCCTGGTAAAATCATTGAACAGTGGTTAATTTCTTAATTGAAAGATGCTACTGAGGTTTACGGATATATGAACAATTACAGAGGTACTCTTAGAACACGTTTCCTCGAGAATATGAAGAAAGAAGTGAGTTTGAAGCTTATTAATTGAAAAAGTTTAAGGACATAGGTATAGTAATCTGACTAAAATAAACAGAAATGATGGTTTAACCGTTCTGAAGAGGAGGTTTAACCATTTGTTATCAGCCACCTACCGACCCTGACTAATGCCGAGTTGCGTCACCTAGTGGAGAGGGTCCTTATCATGAGTTTCTTACCCGAGACCTTAGGTTAAGAATGGAGGAATTTTGGTCGGGAACTTGTCCAACATTGCTATGAAACAAACACGAAAGGCTTTGCAAAAGGTAAGTCTCCTGCCGTTTCAATGGAGATATCCAAAGATGAACTTGTACAAAAATATAGGTTACAACCGTTGCAAAGGGCGATTGCAACGTGAATAACCAAGGTCTCGGCAGCGCATTCTGCTGCTTTATTTAAAAAAGATCATATTACTGGAATTGTACTTAAGTGCTAACACACCACTAGTTACGTGAATCAAGACCCCTAAATGATTTCACGTGAGCAAAATGTTTACAACGTGTCATATTCATTAAAATATTTTCTTGTAAGAATTTATATATGATTTATATAACAAATTCCCAATAATATGGGAGTTTAAAAAACGAAACAAAGAGAACGTGAAAATCTGTTCGAAATATTTTGCTGTCTTTTGCATGATTCTACTGTAACTTTTTGAAGTTCTTTGCATGACTTATTTACATTCTTTGAACTTTTAAAAAAGTTAAGAGTACTGCCATATACTAGCCAAATTTGGAGCATTATGAAAGTCTCAAGATTTTGGTTACTGTAGGTGTATTACAATGGTCGATGGGGATATGCGGAAGATGAACAGGGGTAGAGCGACCGGGTTAGATGAAATTCTTATGAAATTTTGGAAGAACACGGATAGGGCAGACTTGAAATGACTCGCTGGGTTATTTAATATTATTTTAGGACGAAGAAGATGCATGAAGAATGGATGTATAGTACGATGATTCTGTTGTACAAGAACAAGGGTGATATCCAAAATTGCAACAACTATAGGAGTATTAAACTGCTAAGCCACACTATGAAAGTTTGGGAGAGGGTAGCGGAAGCGAGGGCAAGGAGAAGTGTATCTATTTTCGAAAATCAGTTCATATTTATGCCGGGATGTTTGGCTACGTAAGCCATTCACCTTGTAAGGAGGTTGGTGGAGCCAGAGGCGGATCCAGGATTTCAAGAGGATGGATGCACTGTTGTAAAGAGGCGCATCTAGAATTTATATTTGACGAGTTTAACTTTAGTCTCTTACCATAAACCCGCTACACTTTTGAAATTATAGGTTCAAAATTATATTCATTTTGAAATTTTAGTAATTTTCACATATATTTATATCCCACGCCGAAAACAAACTGTTCGGAGTGGGATTTGAACCGCCAATTTCACTTGTAGAAGTACACCTAATAATAGTTACAACATAAGAGTCTTTAAGCATGGGCGCACATACATATATTTAAATAATTTTGAAGAAATATAATATTATTATACATGGTTTAGGAAGAGGAGCATGGGTTCGCGTGAACCCATATCCCTCAAGCTTGATACGCCTCTGGGTGGAGCTGTATAGGGAAAGGAAAATGGACTTGCATATGGTGTTAATTGATTTAGAGAAGGCTTACGTCAAAGTCCCAAGGGAGGTTCTATGAAGATGTTTGGAGGCTAAAGGTGAACTTCGTGTTGTTTACACTAGGATGATTAATGACATGTATGATATAGCTAAGATCCGGGTGAGGATGGTGGTGGTGGTAGTATGGGAGGAGGGTAGAGGGATTAGGACTACTTTCCAGTTGTGATTGGGTTGCACCAGGGGTCAGCTCTCGGCCCATTTTTATTTGCCTTGGCGATAGACACACTGTCGCGCCAGATTCAAAGGGAAGTGCCATGGTGTATGTTATTTGCAAATGATATTATATAAATTGGCGAGACGCGGGACAGTGTTTAGCGCGAGATTGGAGGTTTGGAGACAGACCTTGGAGTCTAAAGGGTTTCAAGTTGAGTAAGACCAAGACAAAATACTTGGAGTGCAAGTTCAGTTACGAGACCAGTGAAGCGGATGTAGACGCGAGGCTTGATACACAAGTTATCCCTAGGAGAGATAGTTTCAAGAACCTTGCATCTATTATCCAAGGGAACATAAAGATTGATGAGATGTTACACATCGTATTGAAGTGGAGTGAGTGAAGTGTAGGCTCGCATGCCGTATTTTATATGATAAGAATATGCCATCTAAATTTAAAGGCAAGTTCTACAGAGTGGTGGTTAGATCGACTATGTTGTATGATGCTGAGTGTTGGCCAATCAAGAACTCATATGTCCAGAAGATGAAAGTGACAGAAATGAGGATGTTGAAATGGATGTGCGGGCATACCAGGATGGATAAGATTATGAATGAAGATATTCGGGACAAAGTGGGAGTGTCTCCGGTGGAGGACAAAATGCGGGAAGCTAGGCTTATATGATTTGTGCATGTGAAGAGGAGAAACACAGATGTACCAGTAAGGAGGTATGAGAGGTTGGCTCTGATGGGGCTGAGAAGAGGTAGAGGTAGGTCAAAGAAGTATTGGGGAGGGGTGATTAGACAAGATATTGCGTTGCTTCAGCTTATCGAGGACATGACCCTTGATAGGAAGGTGTGAGAGGTCGAGAATCAAGGTAGTAGGCTAATAGGTAGTCAAGAGTATTAGTGTTAGTCTTGTATTCGATTATTGTTAGATTTCTATTATTATTTGTTGTTCTTTTTGATTCGTTTTCTTGCATTTTTCGTGCTACTGCTTTTCTTTTCGTCTCTCGTTAGCCGAGGGTCTATCGTAAACAACCTCTCTACCTTCAAGGTAGGGATAAGATTTGCGTACGCACTATCCTTCCCAGACTCAACTTGTTGGGATTATATTGGAATTTTTTGTTGTTGTTATTGTAGCAACTTAAAAGGATAGGCGCCAAACTTGGAAGTTAGTTGGGGAAGAGATCCGTTGTTGATAAAAAAAATGCATGACTTAATTGTTGGTGTTGATTCACTGTAAATCTGTTGATAATAAATACCTGAGGATAATTCTGTTACTTTGGAGTAGATGTATTGATTAGTTCAATATTGACATCTATTAATTGCCTAGTCCAATATTGCTCACTTATTTTGACAAACAAATACAACGTTTAGAACTATCGTCGTATACTTGGAGATTCAACACAACACCAATCAAAATGGATATTCAACTACAAGTTACTTCTTTATCATTGGAGATTCACAGACATAATTTGTGTGTAAATATCTCAAATTTTGGTTCTATTGTTTTGTATTTTGATAAAGTTCACAAAAATGCTTTGATATAATCTGAGAGATAATTGTCCAGTTACGAGAAGCTTCGACACATCAGCGGAGCTCAAGCACGTGTGAGGCCTAAAGCTAAAGTTTAATATGAGGCCTAAATTTTTAAAAAACAATATAAATTATATATTTTTATTTGAGGTCTATTCTTCTAACTCTCTGAAATGTAAAGTTGTTAATAATTTTTTATAATCTATTTTTTTCAACTTTTTAATTGATACTATAGCCAACCCATTTAATATTTCTTGAGGCATTGTTGATCTTAGCAAATTGTTTATCAATTTAATTTTAAAAATTTCTTTTCGTTGAAGCAATCATTATAGGAAACGTTACCCCTATTCAATAAGCAAAATAAGCATTTGGAAAAGAATCAAGACTTTTTATTTGATTGAGTATATAGTATTTTCTACTTGTACTATTTTCCTTATCAAATCAATTCTAATTCAGACCTTAAAAAATTTATTCATACTACCCATTTTTGAGTATGAGACAAGGTGGGTTGCTCTGATGGTAAGCACCCTCCACTTCCAACCAAGAGGTTGTGAGTTCGAGTCACCCCAAGAGCAAAGTGGGGAGTTCTTGGAGGGAAGGATGCCGAGGGTCATTTGGAAACAGCTTCTCTACCTCAGGGTAGGGGTAAGGTCTGCGTACACACTACCCTCCCCAGACCCACTAGTGGGATTATACTGGGTTGTTGTTGTTGTTTGTTGTTGTACCCATTTTTGAGTAAGTCAAACGCTTATTTTATTTACATATATATAAAAAATTCTTTCCTTTTATATGAAAAAGTATACTTTTGTACTAAAAGTCCTAAATTTTATTTTATTTAAATACCTATAAACCTATTATTCCTAAAATGGGAGCTCCCTAAAAATAGGGGCCTAAGGCATAAACCTTTTTAACTAGTACTCCTCTGTTCACTTTTAGTTGTTCACTTTGAACATTTCACACTCCTTAAGTAATAATAAATAAAATATATATTTTACAATTTTACCTATAATAATGATAGTAGTTTTAAAATTTCTTGAAAAATAATTTGGAGAATAAGTAGTTAATGACAAACAGAAACAAAGATTATCTTTTCTTGATTTAATATAGTGAACAAGTAAAAATAAAAATATATTTTTAATATAGTGAATAAGTAAAAATAAACAGAGAGAGTACAATATTAGAGTCCGCGCTGTGACACACGAAAATATCGGTTGGACAACGTTTTGGCTAAGGGAGAATCATTTACGTACGTACCCAAGTAAGCAACATAGTAATTTTTTTTCGTTTAGCATTTAAAGATGAATATTCCTAGTGCGTGTGACCACTGGTCAATTTTGAAGTGACATGAATATCATAGCAAAATATCATTTGAAATCCAGCAAAAGCAAAAATCACTAGATGATTTCGATTCAGAGGAATTCAATAGCTTCTGTGTTTGTATTTGAAATCGATTAAATGTGTATAAAACAAATTATATGTTCAACGACAAGTTCAGAATTCATAAATTTTAAATTCTGACTTCGCTTCTAATTGCTTGATTAAGTTCTGGTGCACAAAGTTACTCAATACATATGTAAGTAAAAGATAAAAATTGCTCGATAGAATAATTAAAATGCGTGTAAACTTATTCGGACAAGACTACTATTTTTTTATTAAATAAAAGGGAGATGGAAATCAGAGGCAGACCTATGCAATAGGTAGATGAGTCACCGACACCCATAAAATTCGACAAAATTTCATATATAAATATGTATGTTTTAAAAAAATAATAATATATTAATAATGATCATCCTATAAACAAATCAAATTTTGGTTAAATAAAAAGTCCACCCGCAGAGTCGGCCAATGGTCTCGTGCTCAAAAGAAATTGCGCCAAGGGTTGCTCCAACTTGTCACATTCGAATTTCTGATCCAAGAATATTATATTGGTCAGCAGGTCCACTAAACTGGATTGACAGATCTCTGCTATTAATTTATGGCCACAAAAACTCAAGAGGGTATCCTGCAAATAGTTTATTCTTAGGTTTCCAAACGCAGAAAATAAACTATAAATATTCTTTCTTTCCTCTTCTGTCTATCTCACCAATTGATTAATGTGTCATGCACTCCTAAAAAACAACACCGTCTCCTTTGTATAGAATATCGGTAAGCTGTCTAAGCTAATAATTGAACCTCGTTCATTGGATAAGAGGGGTTACTCATATGATTAGCAATAACACCCGGTCTACGAGGAGTTGCTTGCACCCCCGCCTACAATCACATAGTCGTGAGTTCGAGTCACAAAAGGAACAACAAGTCCAACAAAGAGAATCAAAGGAAAGGGAAGTGAAAAAAAAGTATTAAATCAAGAATATACGACTATGTGAAATTGAAGTGACCAAAAAACATCGTTCACTAAAAAATAATATCTATTGGGTGTGCAAATAAAGTCCTACATTAATAGTTGAAAAGATTAGGAGCCTCCATATAAGGTGTAAGAATTTCTTAATGGTGTGAGACCTTATAGGAAAACCTGTGCGAGCTTGAACAAAAGCGGACAATATCACACCACTTCGAGCTAATTGAGCTCAACAATTGCTATTAGAGCACATGTTCAGTGGGTCGAGTATGGCGATGGCAGAGTGATGGTCCTGTGCTCGTTTTGCTTACCCTTACGAGCTTAGAGACACGCGCAAAAAAAGAAGAAGCTAGTTGCGAGCTTTGGTTGCCATAAATACTCTAACGATGTGGGTGACACATGATGAATCTCGATAATTGACTCGCGGATCGTAGTAAGGGCCACGTGAAACTGGTTTGTGGGGAGACCCGTAGATCGTGGTAGTGGGCCACGTGGAACTTAGTTTGAGGGGGTAGATTGTTGGATGTGCGAACAAAATCTTACATTGATAGATGAAAAAATTGGAAGCCTAAAGAAAATATTATCATACAATATAATTATTTATATTAAAAGTATCTTTGACTTGATTTAGCCCAACAATATCAAATGTTAAATCGGCCTTGATATAAGAGAAGCTTATTTAATGTTGCAATATATGTGACTCAAATTTTCTTGGGATATTTACCTATCTATACTATATTTGAAACTTATTTACCTATTTTTTCTATGTTTTGTAATTTTTTTAATAAGTATCTAGATTTTTCTTACAAGTTGTATAATTGCTCCTTAAAAGGTCTCCACCACATTATTAGTGCCTTCAATTAAGGAATTCAATTATATCCTTTCTTTTTTACCCTCTCCTTTTCTTTCTCATTTTTTTTTTACATCAAAATCCTTTAATCTACGCCCAAAATCTCCATCTTCTCTCTTCCTACCATTATTGACAACTTAATATTATTAAAAAATCGTCAATTGTATCGTTCTTTTGCTGGGAGATTGGACGCCACTGAAAATGAAGAAATATTCATATCATTGCCAAAATTATTCTCAATGTCGTTCCATTAAAAAGCTTTGAATTCGATATTCATATTTTCAGATTTTGTGATTTATTAGGATTGGATATTCTTGCAAATGATTGAGAATATACTTTGCAGTTTATATCTCAATTTTAAGGGACATTAGTTAAGTATATAGTTGGTTTTAGGTGAAATTTCATATTGAAACACAAAAAGAAGAACTTGCAGGAATTGTATGATAATTATCAGAGGCGGATCCAAGATTTAAACTCTATGTGTTCAACTTTTAAGATTTTTGACATTGAACCCATTATACTTTTAAAGTTATGGGTTCAAACTTATTATTTTTCCAATTTTAATGAATTTTTACACATAAATTTCTACTTAGCGTCGAAAGTTATGGGTTCATTTGAACCCATAACTACCACGTTGTATTCGCCTCTGATAATTATATCATAATTGTATCATAATTATATTTGAATTGTATCAGATACATCATACATCAATGCCTAAAACATAATTGTATTATACTTGTATCACAATTGTGTCTAACTTGTATATGGTACATTAACAACTTGTTTGGATGGTTGTTACCCATTGTATTGTATCGTATTTTTACTTTAAATACAATGTTTATTTTGATTGTTACTTAAATTTTATTGTATCGTATCCTTAAATCCGTCGTTACATAACGGCGAAATGTGCCACTTTATGTAACGGCCGATCTAGTGTGATCGCGTCGTTATCTTGTCTTTTTATCTCAATCTCACTCTTCATTATTATTAAATAATTTTATTTTATCATTTACCATACTTTTTTATATAGTAATTTTACCATGTGTCATAATTTTTCTTTATAATATTGCAAGTTTATTGTTCATATTGCTGGTGCGTGATATCATGAAACGGTGGCAAACGACACAATCTATCCAAACATTGTATTTATCAAATGATACAGTACAATACAATACAGTACGATACGATACATTATGAAACGATACGTAACAACTATCCAAACAAGTTGTAATACCCAAAACAATACCTGATACAATACTAATAAATTAATATACAATTATCATATATTTGTGATACAAAATATGAAATTCGTCATGAACTCACAATTGCTCGTAACGATATATAATGAATATACAATTATCATATATTTGTAATACAATTCCTGCGATATTTATGATACATATACAATTATAATACAATCGCAAATGCATTTCTGAAAAATTGAGATACATCTGTGATCTTCATCTTCTTCAAGTTTCAATCACAACTCTACACTAAAAATTTAACATAATCGTATTATAATTGTTTTAGTATTGTTTTGGGTATTAATTTATCATATACAAGTCATATATAATTTTGATACAATTATGATGCAATTCTAAAATAAATATGATACAAATATCATATAATTCATATTTTTTACTTATCATTGAAGAGAGCAGCTACAAATTGAAGTTCAAACCCGTAAGATTTTAGTGAAGAGATAGCAATTTGGGAAGATTGCTATAAAAAAAAGTCATATAAATCAAGAATGCAGAGGATGATATAGTTGAACGAGTTAACTTAAGAAGAAGGATCCATCATACTTTTGTTAATGTATAAAATATAAATCAAGTGGACCACTTTCAATAGAAAATAAATACTAGGATAAAAGGAATAATTTATTATTTTACAATTACCTTAGAATACTCGGACTTTTAGAAAGTCGAAGCAATAAACAAGTTGGGCAATTGTGAGATACTATGATTATCTATACTATATTAAAAGTACGAAGGCGCTTAGCGAAATGTCGTTCGTTATTTTTATCCTTTTAAAGTAGAGCTTATATTATACAACATAGTCATTTTATTATTTTTCTAATATTTAATAATAGTGATTTAATTAACTCCCTATTATTTAGGAATAGTCATTATTTTATTATTCCTCTAATATTTATAATATTTATTTTCAATTCCTTTCAATTCTAGAATTTCAAATCGCTTTCAATTCGTACAAAGAAAGTTTCTTTCACTTTCAACTTCATCTATATTTAGGAGTCTTTATATTTTGCCCTTTTCGAATTAGGGCTTTCTTTAATTAAAGAGTCAAAAAAATAATTAATTTTTCTTTAATAGGAAAACCTCGCAATTATCATTCCAAAATTAGGTTCAGACAAGTGAAACTTGCACAGTTAGTAAAAGTACATTCACCCACGACCGTTAGGTCTTGGGTTCGAGTCACGCTGGAGGGAAAGTGTGAAAACACTATAGATCCTCCTAATTTGGGAGGGGTTTAAAAAAAAAAAAATATTAGGTTCATTGATCCTTAACAAATTAAAAACTCGGAAAATATTATGTTATGTTATGTTTATCATGACATTTTTGTTTAATAAGTATGAATATTCATTCAAGATTATCAATACAACAAATAAAAAATAAAAAAAACATCTTAATATTACTTTTTATGCGGCTTTTTAAAATTTTGTACTCATGACTAGAGGTACTTTCGTATTTATATATAGCAAAACTTGATAAATTAATAAAAATTAGTTGACCTAAATCGGGATTATTTTGAAGCATTGTGCTATTAAGATTTCTGTTTTTCGTGCATAATATCTTAATATTTCACAATTAATGGTTGTGTTCAAACAATATAATTTAGCATTTTTATGAGATAATTAGAAGCTTAAATATGAGTAGGATGTTTGATACAGAAAAAGAATCACAAAAATCATAATGATGGTTGTCGAACAAGTTTTATTTTACAAGATCTAACGACATCCTTAGGAGGTACTCTTCATTATTATTGTTATTTAATTATTTTTTTAATATTTAAAATTTTGACAATAATTAAATCAATGGTTAAATTTTTGACATAATTAAAAAATTTGACTCTTAGTTATTAAATTGTTATATAAATTATTTTCTTATTCGTTGTAATTTTGAGAATTAGTTATATAAATCAAAATTTAATCGATCAATAAAGTTCGTAGAATTTAAACAAGCATCATTTGTAGTGAGTACAAGTTTTGGTAACTGAAAAACAAACATGAATCCTTATGAAATTGATTTGATATAACTATAAAACTATAAATTTTCTTAAGTTGGGTGTAATGACTAATGACCGAGAACTTCCTTTTTTTTTCTTTTTTTTTTGCAGTTTTTCCTTATTGGATTAGCTATATATGGTAAATACTTTTTATTTTTTGGATTTTACTCTTTATTTTATAACTCAATTTTTTTTTTTATACTTATACTTATTGTGATAAGGTACACGCGCTACGTACGTACCCTAAGACTAATTTGATATAGAGCTATAAGCTGCACTTTTGGTAAGTAGTACTCGTTTTAAGACTTTTTGAAGGAAAAAAATCGTAATTGTAGGGGATAATTTAGCCGATAGATATGAAAAATTTGGGGGTACAGTTTAATCCCTAAATTTAAGGATTCCTTCTTTTATCATGATTTTGTATACAAATAGTAAATACAGATACACAGTATAATTTTAAGGAACCTAAAGAAAAGTGATAAATATGTTTTCAATATATATATATATATATATAGTATAGCTAGGTAACTTCGTATCCATACCTCCTAATTAGCTGGAATAATAGAAGAAATGTTTACCCTTTTCCTCTCACAATTTTTGGCTTCATTAATTAAAACCCCAATAAATAAAGAAAACATTTTGATTATGTCTCTTATCCCTTGGAAGTTGGAATCTAGAGGTCTTTTAGGCATTTGTGGTGATAAAGATGACACGTGGACATTTTTTTTTTCCCATCTATATTATTCAAAAGATTTATAGAATAGCATACGTGGTTATAAAGAAGGCATATGCATCCATTTTCAAGTTTTAACTTTAAAAAAATCGTAGAAAAGCAAGTATATCTTCTACTATTCTAAACTACTTTTTGGGCTAAGCAACCCCAATAGGTTAGTCAAGCAATAATTTTCTATGAATCTTGCATTGGGCTGATTTACTTTATAGATTTTGACTCTATAATGAGTTAGTAAAACTATAGCTCTTGGAAAATTATTCCTTTGGGAGAAAGTTAGATTTTTATCTATGTTTGTTCATATCATTTCTATTATCTATTATTTATATTTATATTTATACTTATATAGAAAAGAGAAGGGAGGTCGACCAAGGGCATTATGGTCATTTCAAAAATATAACTGCGTTGTTTGCTTGTATAGTAGGCTCAAAAGTTTGGTTGTGGCATGTGAGTTCCTAATGACCGAGAAAACCAAAAGTAACGTTGCTTCTTTAAAAAATATTTTTTCAATAAGTATTTTTAACTAGAAAAATTATTTGTTAGGTAATTTTAATAATTTAAACGTTCATTTGATTAAAAACATACTATGGCAACATACATTTATATATAAGAATTCTATTATCTCCTTAAGAAAAATTATTTCATTTGTTTTATATACTGAGTATTTTTGGTAAAGAATATTAAAAAAAGTGGCAATAATTTATGTAGATTTTATTAAGATGTTCTTATATTAATATCATTTGATATCATTTTATACAAATTCTCATTAAATTGCAATTTCAATTGGAACACTTTATAAAATCAGAAAAAACATATTTAAGAATAAAATATAGTTTCAAGTCCCCTTTTTATTAAAAGGATATTGAAATTTGTTCAAATTATACAAAAATAATTCCCTCTATGAAACATGATTTGAGAATATTCTAAACAAAAAATTAAGACAACTAATTTGGGAAATTGTTTTCTGTATTATATATTAGGCATCATGAGAAGTATCATTATGTTGGATTATACTTCTTCCTATATAATCAAAGTTAGTTGGGTACTTCCTCTGTGTTTAATAAAGAATTCAATATTATATAAATTTCAAAATACATAAATATAAAATTAACTATTTTTAAAAAATGCTCAACAAATAATTATAGTAAAGAAAGTGGTACTACACCCTAGAGTATCTCAATCATATCAAATGAAACTAGAAAAAAAAACTGTGATCGAAAAATTTATTTATTTTTAATGAATTATTCAGATATGTCTTTACCCCAGGGTAGGGGTAAGGTCTGCGTACACACTACCCTCCCCAGACTCCACTAGTGGAATTATACTGGGTTGTTATTGTTGTATTGTTGTTGTATTCAGATATGTCTTTACCCCAGGGTAGGGGTAAGGTCTGCGTACACACTACCCTCCCCAGACTCCACTAGTGGAATTATACTGGGTTGTTATTGTTGTATTGTTGTTGTATTCAGATATGTCTTTAAACTAGAACAAAATACACGTTTACTTATTATTATTTTTTCAATAAATTAAAATCACGATTATTATTTCAAAGAACAAAAAAACATTTTTGCATCAACCATTTGGAAATAAAATTAATATATTTTATTATTCAAATTTTGATTAATATAAAAAGCAAAGCAATGCATTAACACAATTGAAAATACTAAAAGAGTACAACTATATATTATTTAATTTAAACAATGAGAAAGTACATTACAACTTATTTTTCAACTCACTTTTTAATAATTTTTTTATAATCAATTTTAAGTTTGGTGGTGTGGAACTATTATTTTTTTAAAAAAAGCGTAAAACCTATATAGAAATACTCTAACTTGTACTTGAAGTATTTTGTTATAATAAAGTGTCAGACTTCGACAAGTATTACAAAATGATTGGTATAGTAATATGATTTCAGAAAAACTAAAAATGCACACAACACAAAAGATAAAAAAATAATACATGTAAACATGAATCTATACGTTATCATACAAAAGCCTATTTTCTTTCTTCTTTCCTTAAAGGAGAATAAAGAGTGTAATTAACATTAGAGCAAGAAATATTAAAAGGAAGAAAACAATAAAAATGAGGTCTTTTTCAATTTTAGTCTGCGTCAGAATTACATTTGATAGCCGAAAACGTGTATAAAATTTACATTTGATAGCCGAAAACGTGTATAAAATTTATATAATTTTTGTATATAATATGTAATATATATATATATATATATATACACACACAAAATGTACAAAAAATATACATTTTTCGGTTATTGTTTTGAGAGAGGCTATACAATATCTTTTAAAAACAAAAAGCAACAATTGGGCCCGTGCATCGCCCAGGGACGTTAGCTAGTTTGCTTATAAAATATTAGACCATTAACGTTAATTTTCTCATAAGATTTTTTGTTTATTCAAAAAGAATATTTAGATCGCAATCTAAATGGTTCATCAATTGCAAGAAAAATAAAAAGAAAGTTATTTACTAAACAAAATGATACGAAAAAGGGATACCCGATGATTAATAGTGTAATTTGCTCATTCATCATCTTTCAGACCCCAAACATACAATAGGTTAAGAGAGGCCTAGTTATAGATGTCGTATTTTTTAACAACGCTCTGATCATAATAATCACATATGTTTAAGATATAATTAAGTACATAAAAATACGTTTTCTTGCAACTTAAGCTTTAAGAAAAGATAATCACACAAATCTTTAGAGCTCAGGTCATAATAATCACATTTATAATACTATGATCACATAAATCATCTTTGTTTTTGGTTTCGAGGGGCGTTATATAGTTATAGTGATCCTCACTATTTAACAAAATTTCGAACAATTAGTAAAAGTAAAACGCAGAGAAGAAATTAAGGTGCCTTGATAAACTCAGAGGGAAAAGGGAAGGAAACAAGTTGGATGAGGACCCAATGCGATTAAACCAAGTAATTTAACTTTGGCGGTTACAAATTATAAAAGTAATAATATATATCACTTAATTATCGTTAAACAATAAAATCCGAATGAGATACACATGTTTATCATTGAGCAGCTTAGCGTAAATCACCAGAGCGAATATTTTACTGGATGAGTGTCATTTATGTTACCGTATCTTTACACAAATAGCCGGCCAGATTTATTATTTATTTTTTTAGTCGGTATACATACATTATATACTGATTATATATGGTTATATATATATATATTATACATGAATTATATGTACTTCCTCCGGTCTACAATAAGTGACTATTTAATCTTTGGCACACCCATTAAGAAAATACAAACTCCTAAAAAAAGATGTATTCATTAAATTAATCTTAAATAATTGTTACCTTGACATATTGAAATATGTAAAATAACAGCAAATTTTGGAAAAATAAAATTAGTTCCTTCTTAATTATGTAAATGAATATTTATTTTGGATCAAAATAAAAAAATAAAATAGTCACTTATTGTGGACCGGAGTGATTATTATACAATTCTTCTTTGAGGAGGCCGTTATTACAATAATCCATGCATGGCTAAAGGGTCTGTTTATTTTCTTATAACTTGTAGTTGTCAAACAAAGCTATACAAACTGACAATTGAGCAGAATATGTTTTTTCCATTAGAGAAAAGCTTCAAAAAGTTTAGATTCTTGAGATGGTAAAGAAAGACATAAATAGCAATAGCTAGCTCCTCCTATAGTCATGAACAGTATTAGCTCATGCAAGAAAAACAATTGAGCTAAATTTGTAAAACTTTCCACACCATTAAAATGTCAAGACTAGATCCTTTAATAGTATCTGGTGTAATAAGAGATGTATTGGATTCATTCACAAGGTCTGTAGAGTTTAGTGCTGTTTACAATAATACGGAGCAGGTCTACAATGGCTGTGGATTGAGGCCTTCACAAGTTGTCAACCAACCTAGGGTTGATATTGGAGGAGATGATCTTCACACTTTTTACACTCTGGTAAACTTCTTTTCTTTCTTCTTCATGTTTGTCTTATTACCATGTAACCTACATAGATCACGAGTTTAAAAGGACAATCCAGTGCACAATGCATCTCGCGTCCATGTAGTTCTTTTGTTTTGCTTTTTTTTCCGGGAGTCTTGAAACGACGGTAAAGTTGTTTACCTAACCTATATGGATCGTGAGAGTTTGAGCCATGAAATTAGTCACTGATCCTTGTGTCAGGATAACACCTAGCTCCTTGGGGTGTGAGCCCAGATTGTACATTTTTTTTGTCTCTTCTTCCTTATACTAGCTACTCCATAAGTGAATATAGTATTCATTTTGCTCAAACAATATAACGTGTTTAGGTTTCCCCCTTTTTAGGTTAGATTACATATATATAATGGAGCATATGCAGAAAGTCAAAGTATTTTTACACTATAAGTTCATGTAAAACATATTTATAGGGAACTATCTGTGCATGCATAAAAGATGAGATTAATAACTTTGAAAATCTAAAATGTTACATGTTATAACATGTCACATTACATTAATATAATTTTTTTTACATGATCAATATATAAAAGTTAAATTATTTTCTTAATTTGGCATTGATTTCAAGATGTATATATCGTGAAATCCGATCCTCTATACATTTTTTGGAAGGTTATGGTGGATCCAGATGCTCCAACCCCGAGCAACCCAAACCTGAGGGAGTATCTCCACTGGTAAGATTATGATCGATCTTTTAAAAATATTTTCTTCGTTCCAATTTACGTGATGGTGTATAATGGAGTTTAAGAATGAAAAAAAAACTTTTGAAATTGTGGTCTAAAATAAGTTATAGAATTTTTGTGGCTATAAATCATCACAGAATACAATGAAAAGTAAAATTAAACTATTATTAAATATTAAAATTTAATTAAAAATTGTTGTCATTGTTGTATTAATTTTTGTTTTTGGGTGAACTAAAATGGAAAGTACCAAAAGAATAATATTCTTAGTTTTGGCATGAACCACACTTTAAATTAGATGTACTGCACTGACCTTTGTACTCCAAACTTTTACAGGTGTACTTTCTTATTCACGTTGGCATTTTTCTTAAAAGAAATTCTATGTAATGCTTTAGAACACTATAATTAGTTTAAGATCAAGTTTAGTGTGTCTTATTACATGCAAACCTTCAAAACAAATGTATTATAAAATTTTGGCTGAGTTTGGTATCCAATATAGCATCAGTTGTAAAAATTTTGAACTTCTTATATATGATCTAGTGCTTCATTTTATAGATTATTAAGTCTTACTATCTATGAAAAAGAAAAAGAAAATATTAATCATGACTTTGGTTTATTAATTTTGCTAGGCTGGTCACAGATATCCCAGCAACCACAGGAGCAAACTTTGGTAAGTTTTCCTACAAAAAAATTAATCATGACTCAAGAGTTCTTTAGGACTGAATATTTGTTAAAACACTCAATATTTACGACCAATTAATAAATAAGTGGCATGAAGTGAATTTTTCTTAGATAAAGCATAATTTATAATACCCAGTAATTACAAAATAATCCCTGGTTAAGGTCCCAATAATAAGGGATGGCGGAAGTAGGATTTTAACTATGCATATTATATATATATATACACACACATTTAGTTACTTTAATATAACTAAAAATAATTTTATGACTCCTGTTATAATTCCTATCCGTATGTAAAATTAATCGGCATTTCTTTTTCGGACAAGCAATAGATTACATATGTTTGAACCTTACCAAAAATGGGGAGAGGCAGCAAAAAAGATTAATCGTGCATACATGTATATTACCTACAATAAAGTGATCTTTAAACAAATAGCCGACAGATTTGCTTATTTACGTTTCCTAATCAGTATACATGGGCGAAGTGTACAAATAGCCATTCCTAGAGTTGTTATTTAGTGATTAGCCATTATTTATTTTGTCCTGAAATTTTGAACTAAAAATCTTAATTTTAGGATAATTCAGGGCATTTGTGTCCCAAAAAATTAAACTGAAAAACTGAAATTCAGGATGTATTAGCTAATTCTTAGATAACATCCCTTTTAGAGTGATTATCTAGTGTCATTTCTATAGTATATATAGATTATACATTCGTCGGTTACTTTTGAATGGACGGGCTATTGGTTAATTCTTCTACAGAAAAATTACTCGTGAAATTCATCAGCACCCTTATTAAAACTGGTTTAGTTTACTGCACTATACAGGCAATGAAATTGTACGTTACAAGAGTCCACGACCTTCATTGGGAATTCATCGCTATATTTTCGTGTTGTATCGGCAATTGGATCGAGAGGTTGTGAATTCTCCTGATATAATTGATTCTCGTCAGAATTTTAACACAAGAGACTTTGCAAGGTTTCACAGTCTCAATTCGCCTGTTGCTGCTGTTTACTTCAATTGCAATAGGGAGGGTGGCACTGGTAGCCGTCGCCTATATTAAATAAGTTTAAGTTATATACACTGCCAGTATAAGGAGTTTTTACATTATCGGGTCACATTAATTTACTGATAACCTATTTTATTTCAAGATTACAAATCTCATATTTAAGGAGACTTACCTATAGATATCCTTTGGGTGACATGATAGTATAAAAATGTCTTATAGTATTGACGATATATATAATTGAAACTCAGAAAGAAATAATGTCTTAGTAATATGTTTCCTCAAAATTTGGGGGGGGGGGGGG